>SKCR01008484.1:0-53897 GCA_019454045.1 Zanthoxylum bungeanum
ATGGTGACACGTGGCACAGCACATTTTAGCAAAGTCAAACTTTTCTCAGATTCTGATTTGTGGACCCGGCGCACGTTAGCACTGTTCGGCGCATTTTAGACGTCGCGACGCGTAAGTCTTGGTGTCGCGACGCGCTTAAGACCAAAATATCCCAGTTGACGCATTTTTGTCCGTTTTTGCCCCAAATTGCCTCCAATGCTTTCCAAACTTTATTTATCTGGAAAATAAGACCAAATACATCAAAACGTTCACAAAACTCGCGAAACTATACAAAATATTAAGTTAATTGAGTGGGAAATAGTGATATAAAATACCACTCATCAGGCCACCACAAGGTGGAGGGGTGGCCAGCGCACCCCTCTGTCCCGTCGCGCCGGCTGAAAATGGCCGGCAAGCCACCGGCGCGACAGGGAAGACGGAAACGTGGATTTGGGGGCAGGGATGCGTGTGGGGTTATTTGTGGTCCTTTGTCATTTTTGCAAAAAGAATAAAGTATGGGTATTTATAGGAAAATTTCTGAAATTTGCATTCACACCCCCGAAAAATTACAATCAGGCCCTATCATGAAACTTTTTTGAGATTGTGCATTTTTAAAGCCCTTCTGATGCAAATTTCGAAAAGTGTTCAACGCAAAAGTTGTTCGTCTTGGAATAAAGAGTCTGATGGTTTAAGAATCCGCTCAATCGGATTTCGTTTGCTATCTTTATAGTCGGGACAATAAACTTTTACGCGTATAACGATAAAATCAAAAATCGCGTAACTAGTTCTCAGAACCACGCATTTTCCAAAGCGATGAAACTTCACTTAAAAATATTCCCACCTATTTTCCAACACATAAAGTCTAATTTTCGAATATAATCCCTTTCCAGATCTTTCACTTTAATTCGAAAACTTTCCAGTACTGTTCCGAAAAACCCGGGATATTACATCATCCCATACTTATAAAAATTTCGTCGTCGAAATTTCTCCATCCTTACATCCAATCATTCAGAACCGATCGTATGTAATTTACCATCTTTTCCGTATTCAAAAATCACCACACTTTACACCTTTTCAAAAGTTACGTATCTCACACTCCAATACAAACTATGTTATTTCAAAACGAAACATATTGAATCTTATATTTTATACCAATAACACATCAAACTTATCATCTCTATTCATATTTATCCATAGAAACACGCTCAAACCATTTCACACTCCTCCATCATCACAAAGAAAGTCAAACACGGATTCTATACAGCCTCCGAAACGAAGAACATAGTACATACTCTTTACATGCAATCCAACACAGTATCAAAACATAAACTTGACATGAATTTTATACTATTTATTTCGTCCACAATTTAAAATGGAACTCATTTATTTCACACCATGTCATTCTATATTATATACGTAAATGACATCGAAATTAAAGTTTACATTCATACATATCTCATCGCACATACAACTTTTTATAGCTGACCACATAGCACACATAACCATCACTATACCCAAAAGATCTATGACTAACCATAAACTTACATACGCACTCTTGTAACAAACATAATCTTTTATACAAACAAATACATCTATCGTCACAACCAGAAGTGACATAATCATAGAGCTCTTATAATGTTGATAGTATGAAATCTATCAATTCCTGATATCATTTAAAATGGAAAACGTAAAACGATCTCTTTCAAAAACCATTTCGAAAATACATTTGAAAAACTCTTTTACTATATACAAAAATCAATTTCAAAATCCATCATCGTAAATTCATATCGAGCATCCAGTAAAACTCACTGGACGAAACATAAACGAGCGCCCAATGCCCGAATCGCGCGCACAGATCGGACAATGAACGAACTGATCCCATGTCGACAGAGGGTCGGCTCGACCCACTACAGTTGGGCAAACCCATATACGAGCATCACGGTGGGTCAAAAACATAAAACATCAAGCACCGTGACGGAAACATATCATATCATATAATATCATATCAAAAATAATGTCGAAATGCATCAAATCAAAATGTAATTCTTTTGAAATCATTCCCCCCCCCCCAAACGTAAATATGTGTAAATCAAAAATAAATCTTTGATGTAAAGTTTTCAAAATACATATCGATCGTCCACTGCTCAGTCGCGCGCATAGATCGGACAGTGTACGGACCATGTCGACAAGGTAGTGGGCCAGCCATTTTCTGATGGTCTGGACCCCATAACGAGCGCCCCGAGGGCCAATCCGGAATGAAACATATACGAGCACCACGGAGGGTCAAAAACACATCAAACACCGTGGCAGAAAACGATTTTCGAGCGTCTCGGCGGAAACAAGTTTTACAGTTTAAAAAAACATCAAAATCATTTTCGAGCACCGAGACGGAAACATATCGATAAATCTAAAAACATGAAAATGTTAATCAAGCATCGAGGCGGAAACACTTTCTTTATCCTTTATAATTAAAATCAAAACCTATGAAAACTTTCTTTCTTTCTTTTTCTTTCTCTTTTCAGAACACTTTTATGTCAAAAATCAAACATCAAGTTTTCAAAACATGATTCAAAATATCAGTTCACAATTCAGACTATCGACATCATAGAATTACTCATACCTCAAAACACCTGGAATTCACATTACTTACTTATACATATATCTATATAAACCACATATTTTAACTTAGTACACCTATACACATACATATATTAATATCATACAAACATGTATCGATAATTCGAGTCACCAATATCAATTAAAATCATATCACATCATACCATATGATATTAATCAAATCAAATAAAAAAACATATGACTTATATGCTCTATATGTAACAGAAAACTCACTCAGACGATCGGATACCCTGTAGCAGCAGTCACTGATACCCTAACCTTTGCTCTGATATCACAACTGTAACACCCGGGCAGAGGCAGGATGCTACCGGCAGGAGATAGGATTACCCCATCTCCATAAGCCTTTAAATTCACCAAAAATTTGGCATGATGTATCCTAAAACTGGACAATCTGGATCGCAGTCTAGCATCAAAGGAAATCTAAGAATACTCCAAACAAATAAAAGGACCTCAGATCCACATAAGTCTCATCAAAGTCATATCTTAAGGGTTCCGCCCACACTATCGATCAACACTCAAGGGCTCTGTGCCCACCATATCATAAACTATCAAAGCTTTAACTTATTAATATAAACCACGTGCTCAGCATGATAAATAAAACAATAAATCAGATATCATAATCTTCTAAAACTTTTCCCATGACACTTTCGAGGGTGACTACCGCTTGGGTGATCCACGTCTCGAACATGACTTCAAAGTTGGAGTGGTTGACCCATCTGGTAGCCAACCTGTAAAACTAGCAACTGGTTTGGTGTGAGTTATTAAAACTCAGTAAGTAACCATGCTATTATTACAAACAAACAAATCAAACATATCAATAGTTTATCAAATTTACTAAATTATTACAAGTCCGATTTATTAGCTTATTATTATCCTTTATGCTTAACCCATGTCAAATTCATCTGTCTACATATTCACATATTCACAAATACATCAATCTGTTAATCAAACATTCAAATCATACAATATGTCCTTTTACATAGAAACCATTCCAATCACAAGAAACTTGAATTCACATTCTTAAACTTTATTACGAATGCACATTTATGAAATACCCTCAATTCGATAAACCAAATAAACTTTCTTCTATACCAAAAAATACCTCTTTTATCTTTCTTCAAATAAGGTAACCTTACAATAGCTTAACATTCGGGATTCATATGAACTCGTACATACTGTAGCACACTTTTCTTATATATATGCAATTACAATTTTAGAGTTCTTAAACATATACATACGTTCCAATACAACATAACAAATACACGTTATAACATCTAATGTTCACATTAGTTTTCAAATTCATTCATTCATTTCACATAAGCATACAATATTTGTATATTTTACGAGCTCTATCATACACACACATACACACAGACATACATGCAATCATCGTGTAGCGGACCATGGAGCACACATAACAATCAATACATCAGAGAACACATTGTCAAACAATACAAACATATGGATGGCTTACGCATACAATGCTTGTACGAGACTCGTTACCTATTTTAGAATAGGTATGACATGAATTCCGTCTGAATGGATTCCTAACCAGCTCAACTACTACCACGCAAATCATCCAATCAAACATACACACAGACGCACACACCATATAACATAAACTCATCACATAATTTCTCATAAACAATCACATATACGATAAACAATTCAAACATCATTCAAATACTCATATATATACATAGATTTCAAATATACGAGTATACACCTTATTACTCTTATCTCTCACAGTCGTCATATTTCTTCATTTATCGTTCAATCATATTCATTTTCAGAATTTCTATCTAGAAACTTTAATTTAGTATCTTTACCAAATAAACATATTCATTTGGAGAAGATTTAGCTTATATTATTTCCTCATCTCACTTAACCATCCCAACCTCTAAACAAAAAATCGCATGTGCGAAACGATAATAAACTTATTCACAGCTTTTCATCACATACATATACAAACCATTACGTGTTCATACACTTGCATGCATCAACATGTACATATAGCCATCAAAATCATCAAACTTTTCACTTCATATCATAGAAATGACAAAGGTCATACCTGTGATGGTACGACCAATTCAACCGTTCACGATCTCGAAGTTCTTCCTTAAATCCATCATTCAACTATCCTAAACCTTTCAATTGTTTTTACATATATGCATACTAGTTTTTGCCCGTGCCTACGGCACGGTGTTACAGTATTTGGCCCATGCCTACGGCACGGTATTACAAAATTAAATGATTTTATTTTTTAATTAAATGATGCCCGTGCCGCACGGTGTTACAGTATTTGGCCCGTGCCTACGACACGGTGTTACAAAATTAAATGATTTTATTTTAACTTTCTATTTTTTTATTTGAAAATTTGAAAATTTTGACCATTTCCATCAATAAATTCACTCTCTTTCCTCCAATTACCAATGAAATGATCTGAGCCGTTAATTAAGCCACATAAAGAGAGCCGTTGGATGCACTCTCTTTCCTCAAACACCATTATGCTTTATAATATAGATGTAGGTATATATATATATATATATATATATATATACAAACACGTTTAAAACATGAAAAGAACAATTCGAGCACACATCGCATGGGTTACTTACCTGGCTTCGCGAGCACTCTAGGTCCTAGTCAAGTCTGCCAAAATAAATAGCGAAATGCCGTCAAAATCATAACTTACGGAGTTCTCGACTAAACTACGAAAAAATCCTGGATCTTTTCGGTACAACCAAATCAAGTCCGTTTTCAATACTTTCAGTTTCAGTAATCTTAAAAAATCGTTATAAACTATTCAAAACTACTAGTTCTCTAAAATCTCTGATTTACGCTTTTTTTGGAAAAATCTTCCGAAAAAAGTTTTCGCAAACGCTACGGAAAGGTCACGAACCCTCCGAACCTTCCCGAATTTATCCAAACATGTTCATAAAATCATAAATAACTCATTACTGTCATCAAAACCAAACACATCTTTATATGAAAACCCCACTTTTACCCAAAACTTACATATTCTATTGGATCGATCAAACTCGTTACATTTTCACTCGGATTCTTCCAAAAGTACATATTCAATATACCAAAACTCAATCAACTCAATTTATATCAATACATAACTCTACGAAGCTACTAGATACATCTGAACATTTAACTATAAAATTGAAATTTGTGGATTTTTACCGAGATGTCTTACCGAGATTTCGAGGCCATATACGGACTCCAAACGATC
The DNA here is from genome assembly GCA_019454045.1 of Zanthoxylum bungeanum. Taxonomy (NCBI): domain Eukaryota; kingdom Viridiplantae; phylum Streptophyta; class Magnoliopsida; order Sapindales; family Rutaceae; genus Zanthoxylum; species Zanthoxylum bungeanum. The sequence goes on from SKCR01008484.1 coordinate 5,855, forward strand.
CCACGAACGCGCTGGAATCGTAGGAATTTCGATCGGAGTTACCGTTCATCATGGGTCACTATTCATATGAATCTTCTTCTCTCGATTCTCGCAAAACCAAGCGTCATTCCGCAAAATCGACACCGCAGCCTTGTAGTACTCTCGGATAGCTTCGATTTGGCAAGTGGCTCGGGCCGTGAAATGAAGCGATGAGTCAGGATCAGAATACCAACAACTCACACGTTTTCTTCTCTTTCTCGCCGCTCGCCGGCGTCCTGGGGCTGCCGCCGGCCACCACAAGGTGGAGGGGTGGCTGGTGCACCCCTCTGTCCAGTCGCACCGGCCGGAAATGGCTGGCAAGCCGCCGGCACGACAGGGATGACGGAAACGTGGATTTGGGGGCATGGGTGCGTGTGGGGTTATTTGTGGTCCTTTGCCATTTTCGCAAAAAGAAGAAAGTATGGGGTATTTATAGGAAATTTTCTGAAATTTGCATTCACACCCCCGAAAATTACAATCAGGCCCCTGTCAAGGAACTTTCTAGAAATTTTGCATTTTGGAAGCCCTTCTGATGTAAATTTCGAAAAGTATTCAACGCGAAAGTTGTTCATCTCGGAAAAACGAGTCTGATGGTTTAAGAATCAGCTCAATCGGAGTTCGTTTGCTATCTTTATAGCCGGGACAAGAAACTTTTACGCGTATAACGATAAAATCAGAAATCGCGTAACCGGTTCTCAGAACCACGCATTTTCCAAAGCGATGAAACTTCACTTAAAAATATTCCCACCTATTTTCCAACACATAAAGTCTAATTTTCGAATACAATCCCTTTCCAGATCTTTCACTTTAATTCGAAAACTTTCCAGTACTGTTCCGAAAAACCCGGGATATTACATTTGGATATTAAGATATTGACCATGAAAATATGGGTATTGAACATGAATTTTATCTTTTACACTAGAGCTAAAAGTTTTGACATAGATTTAACTTGAAAATATGGCAAACCTGAAATTTCATATCATTAAGTTAAAAAATTTAGACATTAAACATGAAAAGCAGATAATAAACATGCAAATACAGCACTAACCTGGAATTAATTAGCATTAACATGAAATTTTAGGCATTAAAAATAAAAACTAAGTAATAAACATGCAAAATCGACAAACCTATATTTATTAGCATTAACTTGAAATTTTAGGCATTAAATATGAAAATAAACATTGGACATTAGCAAGTGTTTTCACACATGATACATGATTTTGACATTTAACTCGTGTGTACTATTACTCACCTGAAAATTTGAGCATTAAATATGAAATTAGGGTATTAAACATGAAAATTACCCCAAGGGGTGTGGTTTGGTGGTAAATGGCTTAAGACTTGGTTGTCAAGTCTTGGGTTTGAGTCCATGGAGTGCGTTTCTTGTAAGAGTCTGGGGCATGTAAGGGTTTTACTTACTCCGCTTAAGTTCGAGTCGGGTGGTTTGACGGCGGGGATTCCAACCTTTCCAAAAAAATATGCAAATTATAAAATTATTACATGTACACCATCAATATGAAATTTTGGGCATTAAATAGGAGTGGCAAAACTAATTCACGAATCAAATTTGTATCGAATTATAAACGAATCGAATCACAATTTGATGGATTCGTATACGATTCTTTTATAAAATGAATCATAATATCAGGATTCGTATTCGATTTGTTTAGTAAATGAATCAAATATAAATATTTGTTTAGTCATAACATAAATAATTGTAATTTATTTATATTAATTATTCATAAATGTATACTGTATGTATGAAAAGTAATATTATAAACAAGAAAATAATTACCTTCAAGTCGTTGGGTTTTGTTTGGTCACAGTTTGCATTTTGATGTTGGGCTTGATGATGAAGTATTTTCCCCCATCTTTGACTTGCACACACGGGTCCCTTGTTAGTTCTCTCTTTTTTCTTCTAATTCTTTCTCATTGTGCTTTCTTTTTTTTCTTTTTTTTTTTTAGAAAATCAAAGACCAAGATCTCATTCTCGTTATGTTTTATTTGCTTATGTATGAGATTTTAGGTCGATGTGTCAGTGATGGGATGCTTTATTAATCTGCATGGTTTACACCTATTATAGTGCATTATGGAACATTAAGTGGCAGTACACATGTCGTTTTGCATGTTAATTAATTCCCTATGCTGAGGTAAGCAGATTGTTATTACGACTTGTTAATGAGGTAAGCAGATTGTTATTACGACTTGTTAATCTTGAGTATAGATATACATTTTGATCAGAGATACTCATCATAGAAAGATTAGGCAGAGATATATATGCCTCATGACTGATATTGGGAAGAGAGTCTTGGGTGACATCATATTCTTTGGCGCATTGTAGGTTACTCGGTGTAATACCAGAGTACTCGGGAATGTTCTAATTCGTGTGTTAGATATTTTCGATGTGCTATCTAAGTTTTCGGAGTAATACCTTTCTGGAGACCACTTCTTTTAATTATAAAATTTGTCGCTGGTCCTTCGGTCCTCCTAGGTTCCGAAGTATTGTTACTCTGGAATAACATTCTTTCAGGTTCTCTTAGGTTTTTAAGATAGATTATTTCGTTATAATAACTTTAGTGTGAAAATAATCTGACATGTGTCACACAACAGGTGTAACATCCCCATGTGAGTTACAACTATTTATAGCAATTCCATTAAGGAAGCATGTGTGAGAAGGATTTCCTTGCTTGTTGGCACGTGTCCCTTGTAACAGCGTCAATTTTAAGCTCCTACATGTACAAATGAAATAAGAAATTAATAGATTTACTAAAAATGACTTATTATATATAGACAATATTATTTTTCTGTAGAATTGAAAAATAACATATAATAAAGGATAATAATAAAACGAATCCTAAATGAATAAACGAATCGGTGAATTTAAATTCGTATTTAATTCGTTTAGTAAATTAATCAAATCAATAGGTCCATTTATTAAATGAATTTATTTTTTCAAATCCATATTTGTTTTAAAACGAATCGAATCGAACAAATAGCGAATTTTAACACAGATTGCCACTCCAAACATAGAACATGAAATTGGGACATTAAACATGAAAATTACAAAATTATTGTCCTATATAGTATTTAACATGGAAATTTGGGCAATACTTATCAAATTTGAGAATTAAAAGTGAAAATTTCAAAATTATTGCCCTATATCGCATTAACATGAAAATTTGAGTATTACACATGACATTATAGTATTAAAAATGAAAATTGTAAAATTATTGACTTATAAAGCATTAACCTGAAAGTGTAAACATTAAACAAGAAATTAGGGAATTATACATTAAAATTACGAAATTATTCTTGTATAACATTAATATGAAAATTTTGACATTAAAATTAAAAATATGACATTGAATATAAAAATTGATTTTAGAAAAGAATTTGACCTGATTTGATATTGAATTAACATATTTATTTTATTAATTTTTAAATATTTTTATTTTATTAATATATATATATATATATATTGGGACTGATTGATATCAATTAATGGTTTGATGCATGTAAAATAAGGTACTTGAATCTCCAAAAAAATTTGCCCGTTGTATCAAAACCGAAGGTATATTAGCATTTAGCAACGGCCAACGAATTCGAATGTCATGGAATATATGGTTTGTGTAATCTATTTTCCTGTCAATCATGGTTACTACATTACATTAAAACTATGATCAGCGTTAGTTTCCATGAAAATATCTCCTCTCATATTCGTTCTTTATTTCTTTCTTTCTTTCTTCTTTTTTTTTTTTTTTTTTTTTTTTTTTAATTTTGGGACCATAAAATTTCGACAATATTTGACAAACTAAAACAGGGCACTACTATAAATTTCAAGTTCAATGGTCTTCCTTCCATATTTCAACTTGCACAGGGATATATATTAGAAAAACCCACTAAAACATACACGAGCACCGCAGCAGCAAATGAGATTTTTATTTTTCGATTAACCCATGTGTCAAATCTTCCATTACAAACCCCATCAAACTTTGCCACATTTTTATACAAACTTGACAATAAATTGCCATAATAAAAGATGCACATACAAAAGGAGAAGGCAATCACACCACCAACTTTATTGGAATACAGAAAATGGTACTAAGAAGACACTTTGAATGCTAAAATTTATTGGACTGCTGCTTTCTTAAGTCAACTTGTGAATGGTTTTCATGTCAATGACTTCGTTGAGGGTACCTTTTTCGAGATGATCCCACCACTTGAACAAGAAATTGTCCACAACCAGTCTGAACCAAGGAGACAGCTTCAAACCTTCTTCTCCAGCATCTGCTTTCCTTAACAGCTCTTTTAGCTGCTCCCGGTTGACATATTTAGCATCCGCTACTTCATCAGGGTTTGGGTTAGTGTTAACATCTCGGACAATGAAGAGCAAGTAGTCAACTGCAAATTAATGAGAGAAATAACAGTCAAATTGAAAGTTAAATCCCTCCTAGTAATCCTATATTAATACATTCAGTTTCAAACACAAGAGTGAGAGCTACTATTGATACATGATGATTAAGATAAGACATCAGTTAAAATGAAGCATCTAACAGATCAAGTTGATGATATTACGTTCATGCTCCCCCCACTTGCCGTCAGAAGGTGCCTTGTACAGAATGCGACCCAGTGGAGTGAACTCATCAACTGGCACATCTTCAGCAGGAATACCCAATTCATCCAAAAGCTTTCTTTGTGCAGCATTCCTCACCCCTGATAAGCAAAATTGTAGTGAGGGAAAAAAAAAATAGTATAAACAGTGGAAACGAAGTAAATGATAGGATTTCAATAGTATATAAAAGATGCGAATATATATACCGAGAGCATTCTCTTCAATAAGCTCTGATTCACGGTATAGAGGATGGCTGCAGCAGGTGTTAGTCCACACAAGAGGGAATGTAACTTTTGTTGCAGAGCGTTGCTGTCCAGACAGCAGAATAAGACATAAGAAAATACTGGGAATATATTTGTGCATGCAATACATGTCCAAGAAAGACGGATTGCTCACGCCACATAATTTCAGGAAAACAAGAAATTTCTTTGAGAAAAACTGTAACCTATCACTTAATGCTGATACCTTGCATAATAATCCCAAGGATACACAGAGGCCCAATGAATCATGTGTTACAGTGTTAAATTTATCTTGTAATGAATACTAATCAAGTAACTTCAGGTATAACTCATTCCCACGAACTCATATTTTGAAGGCCATCATTTACAATTCACAACAATTCAAGTACATTAGCAACGTAAATTGATATTTGTTACAGTTATTTCAATTTTTACATCCTAATGCCATGCTCAAAATGAAGGACGCCTTCACCTAAGTTGCAGGGAAATTCCTAAAATGTGCTTATATAGCACTTGGTTTTGGAAGCTTCGCTTAATTACTGAGTCAGTTTCTCTCAAAGTTATATCAGTCTTGATTGAACTTGCAGTAGTTTTAACACTGTGCAAATGTATCCTCTGCTTTCACACATGTTCCCAAGCCAGCTACACTTCTTTTTCATATACTACTGAAGTTCCAATAATTTCAAAATGTATTATATTTTTTTTTCAATGCATATTTAGATTTATGTATGATAAACAATGACAATAACACAATAAATCAACTGCCAAAGTCATGTCAAACTCCAAATTTCCACAACACAGTGGAAGTCCATTGACATAAAAGCTTTACACAAAGAATACAGTAAGTACATACCTGAAGGAGCAGCTCATATTTTGAGTTAAACAAAAATACACTGAAAGCTCTGTGTAGCAAATTCAAAGACTCAATCTTTTCCATCAAGTGACCTGTAGTTTTTAAAAGATTGAGCTTGCATTAATTGCATAGGAATTAAGAATTTATACAGAGCAGAATGCAGCATTGAATGTCCAAAGCATGCCGGTAACAAGATCAAACTCCGAACAATCCAATGCAGAGAAACGAACTTGAAATTTATAGTCTTATTAAAAATTTTCACACCCAAGCAAAAGATTCTTGCTTTGTTCGTTATTTACAATTCTTAAACCCCAAGGTAAGTGTAGAAGGACATCCAAACAATAGAGGTGTAATCAATGTTTTTCATAATAATCCACAAAATTACAGCTTGTTTGTGATTGTCAACAATATAGCAAAATGTAGCGAAAGCATAAATGAACATAAATTATTGGCCTGAAGAACCAAATGTCGCGAAATTATTAATGCATTAGCGAAAAGAAAAAATGTTAAACGAAGGTATCACATTGCACGTATTGCTTTAAACTCTTGAAAGGTAAGAAATTATTGAAATAACATCATCCTGTTTCAGAGAGTTCACTTACAGTTGTATTTGTTTTCATGACCAACAACACGATCATTCTCATCCACCAAAATGCATCTGTCAAAAGTTTCAATCATAAAAGATCATGAGAGGTTACCAATAAGTAGCATTGATAACTAAATGCTAGGGAGACATGTTTCAGACAAAAATAGCAAATTTTTTATGATTGTACTTCAAATTGAAGGATCTTTACAATAAATCAAATATAAACGGTACCAATAAACTGCAGATAACACTACTATATAACATTTAACAAGCTCTTGGTATAGAGTATGACAGTATCCTCAATTCAATACTACTATGGAAAAAGACATATAGATGTAGGTGCATAAATTTACAACACAGAGACAGATCTATGGATGTAAATAATAACCACAAACAGATCAAGAGATAGATCCGATTTCCACATACAATGATCATGTTCATAGACTAATATTTCTACGCATAAGTAATGTTCTATTAGTTTTCATCAAATTGGAATCAAACAGCTGCAGATCTGCAATCATTGCTCTGCTAGCAAAAACATAAGAAAATACCTCCCACGAATCTAACCAGTCCAAATATTGTACCTACATGGGCCATGGCTGTACTTGCCTAAGATTTCATCACGTAAAACCATAATAAATCAATAAAGCTTTACATTTCTAAAAATCAGTTAAATTTAACTCCTTTTCTTTTTAAACAGAAGAAAAAATTTAATCAAATTATTCGTATACAATTGATGAACTTTGTATACGAATAATGTATATGAATAAAGGATAGCCCAGCGCATGAAGCTTCCCACTGTGGGCTTTGGGAGGCGTACATATTGAATCTCATATACCGACCATCCTTTCGTTACAAAGTTAATCAAAATCTCCAAAACAAGCATAGATTTAGTTCGATCATCCAAACAACACAAACAACACGGTTCAGCCTTCAACAAGAAGAGGAAGAAGAAACGGGGAAAATAACATATAAGTCCCAGGGTTTTTTTTTATTTTCTCGAATAAGTACATAGTTTGACCTTCTATATGAAATGAGTCCCAAGTACCGTAGGCTAGGCTATAAGCCTAATAGCGGTAGGTAACATCATCTTCACACCAAAGGGTATCTCAAATTTACATAGTTAAGCACGAAGATCTCAAGGATCCCATATGTTAAGAAACATCAACCAAATTTTTGTGATCAAACTATTAAAAAACATATATTAAAAAAAAAAAAAAGAAAGAAAGAAAGAAAGGCAGAAAATTCATACTCGTCCTCGAACATGAGGCGTCGCTGGACAGCGTCCATGGTAGCATCGGTAGTAGCGTCACCCATGGTGCTGATTGCGCGAGCGGACGACGAGTTAGAGCTCCTTAAAGAGAAAGGCCTGTTAAAAAGAGAAACCCTAGGGGCAAAATGGGAATATGAAAAAAAGAGACGAGATTTTGAGAAAGGAGAAGAAGAAGAAGAAGAAATGATTAGTGAAGAAGAGAGCTTGATGGTAGCGCACTTATATAATAGAGAATTAGACATTGCGACCTCATATGGCAAACTCCATAATCCGCCATTGTGGAGCATTTTTATTTAGATTTCTTTTTAAGTTTTTTTTTTCCCATATCAGAGAAATGTTGTGGGCCACACATCTTACGTTCTTACATTTTTGCCCCTGCAAGTATGGTAATTTACTTGTTATATTTCCAAACTCGTAATTTTTTATTTTGGTTTTAAAACTGGGTCTAAATATCATTAGTTACGGGTCCCGTATCCTATAGTCTTACCACTATTAGATGATTTAAAAATTAACAACAAATAAAATATGACCATATAATGTCATCCTACTATGGTTTGCGCCACCTGTCTATGATTGGCCGAGAATCCTAAATCATGAAATTCGGGATGAAAAATCGTTTCAAATAAAAAAAATTAAGTTGCATCCTAAATTTTGTGTTAAAATCTCGAATTCTGATAAAAATTTAGAATCCCGAATCATTCAATTTGAGATTTGATATGATTTTTTTTATCCCGAATCATAATTAAGACAGGACGGGACGAGATATGACCAGAAAGAGATATCTTGTCCCGATTACCATCCCTATTAGATTCAAAGCTTTTGGGATAAGATATTTGAAAAACAAGGAAAAATAAAATAGATGTTTATGTTTAATGTAGGGTTGGTAAATTTAGAATGAGTTGATACATGAGTTGGATCTTCCATTAAATTGATAATTATAGGTAAATTTAGAAAAGTGAGTTTGTCTTTGAGTTGGATTATTTATAGTCAAGTTTAAATTAATTGATATTAGTGGGTAATTTAGTTAAGTGAGTTTATATATGAGTTGGACATTTTATGTTTTAGATTGTGTCCTAATAGAAATGATTTAAGTTAATCTTAAAAATTTCTTGAATATATATATATATATATATCAGTAGCGTTCTTATTGTAAAAATATAAGTGTTCAAAACAAAATAAGTGAGTTCCTATTCAAATTTAGGTTATTAAATTTGAAATATAAATATAACCAATCATAAGTTATACATGTTATTTAAAAATGTTAGATAAGTTTGTGTAAAAATATTTAAAATCTAAATAACACCATCCAATATAGGGATAGCAAAAATCCTCGCGGGAATGAGACTCGTGGGATCCAATATATTAGGGGTGGGTAAAATGATAACTTTTTATACCGATTAGTTGAACGGGTTGGATACCGGTAATCGCATTCTCGTTAAAATAGAGGTAAAATCCTCGTGTGAACAGGAACTCGTACGGGGCCTTGAGGACCAAATACGTTAAGAGAAAGTAAACGAATAATTTTCATACCCGTTGATTGAACGGAACGGATAAAGGTATTGACATCCTTATAACATACCTGATCTGTTGTCATCCATAATCCCAGATCTAATTACTTAATTTATAATTTCAATAATACCGAAAATCATTTTTAGGTGAGTTACACTAAAATTGTAAGTTATAAAATTTTAAAGATTAGGGATGCAATGGATAATGAGGTAATTAGCAAATACATTATTTCATATATATTTTTTTGAGTAAAAAATAAAGGTTTGGGTATATTTGTAATACTCAATTAATACATATTTTAACTTGATTTAATTATACCAAAGATGATGAACACTTTTGATCTAGAGATGAGATACTGTGTTTTGTCTAAAATGTTAACTTTCTTTAATACTATGTCCAATGTATTTTAAAATGAATAAAGCTTGTGACGTCAAGATTTGGAGACGGATTCTCATACTTTTAAATTAGGTAATGGACAACAAACATGGTCATTAATTAATTAATTTACTTATTTATCTTCATCCAAGTGCGACTATGGATGTCAAATTTATTCGAATCTAGAAAATTCTATATAATATATTAAAAATTATTTTTATTTATAATTTTATATTTAGATTTATATTATTTTTTATATATTTTGAATTATAAATGTTATTTCAAATGTTAAATTACTATTATTTTGTAACATATATTATTTTATTTAATTTTAAGTATTTAAAATTAAATAATTTGAAAATTTAAAAAAAAAAAGCCAATTTTTTTTTAGATCCGAATATCCAGAGATTCGCATGGAGAATATTCGCATCTGAATCTACATATTCTTTTACGGATCCGGATTCATTAAACATAATGCGGATCCGAATCTAGATCCGTAATTTATCATCCCTAGTGCCGACTCATTGTATAGCTTCCCAAATCACATCTAACAATAATAATAATAATAATTAATCGAGAACCGCACACAATGGACGAGTTTATTTTGATTTTATATATATTTGATTTATGGTTTTTCATTAATTTCCCTTAAATTTTACCTAATAATTTCTTTATATCTTTATGATTACATAGAGTTTCATTATTAGTTCGTATAAAATATTGAGGAAATAATCCATATGTACTGCGTGGTATTAAATAGAATATAACACTTATGTTAGGATTGTTTAACCAAAGTTTAGGAAAATAAAACAAAGGAAAATTGATAAATAGATCCTCAATGTTTGCCCAAATAATCATAAAGATCTCATTCATTTGAAAATGATCATAAAGACCCCCTTTTGATAATTTTACCCTTTAATTATTTACAAAAATCATGGTGTTTTAATGGGGTCTGTTAAACAAGAAAAAAAGAGCATGTAAAATTCAAATCTCTTGCAACAAAGTCCCAAAAAATGGTGAATAATTTTATTAAGAAATGCTTCCGATGAGCGCAAGCAAACAATCCTAGTTGGTTAATCATGATAAAATATAATTAAATTGCTCATAAGAGTTTTTTGATTGTTTTATTTTTCCTCTAAATTTAGCTTTGAGCTTATATAGTGGCGTGAACAACCACCTGATAACTGCATGAACGGTTAAGTTCCATTATCTTACAACTCCCTGCTTCGTCTTCTGCCAGCTGTGGCAACTGCACCTGTCATGCCTCTATATTGTGATAACTGTCAGGTTATGTTCCATGTTGTGGTAAGCTACTTACATCAGCCGTTATAAACGTGCATTGCATTATTCAACTATCTGGTCACGTTTGCGCAACTATTCCTTGATTCGGGCGTTGTTTCGTGGTCGATTGGGCGATTCAGCTGCTAGGTTGATTGGACGTCTCGGCTGTTGGGCGAATTGGGCGATTATTGTAATTTTTGATTGTCAACAATTACCCCCCAAAATACGACCCAATTGATTTAGTCAATTAAATTAGAGTCGTATTTCTTTATTGTTATTTTTTTATCCTTCATTAAATACAGCACTTGAAATGACAATGGAAATATTTTTCATTAAATGTGGCTTCATTTAATACAACCCTACAATGACCTCTCATTTAATGCAAAGTGATTTCATTGCCAATCATTTCTATATTTAATACTCACGTTGTTTTTCATGTCATTCCAACTGACACACATCTTATCCAATTCAAAGTGATATCGCACTGTCTTTTCATAGTTCCTGCCATTTCTTTTGGTTCCACTTAGGGCGTGCCATCTATCTAGGACAGTGAAACATTTTCCATCATCGTTAACTATAAAAGGGCTCTTTCGTTCCTCATTAGTCACTTAAAAACTCGAACTCTTCTCTCTCACTCCCTCAATGGTGTCTTCATCCTCTGATCCTAAATTCCCTGGACTCTCCCCCTTTTTAGTCTATCAGAAAGTTCTGGAAGACTCTTCGATCTATGTTGCTCACCTAATTTTGCTGGGTGCGGCGGGGAATATCTGTTCCATTGGCTCTGCATTCATTGAGGAACACGTCATAGCCGGTACTCATTTGGCTCAACTCTTTCCTTTTATAAGTAATCTTCCTCTTTCTGAGCCCTTACCTATCTCTTTCCTTTGTGAAGCCAATGTTATTCGCACTTGGCCACCAATTCCTATCCTCAGGGACCGGTGGCATCCTCTTATTGCTTGACTCTTTCCTTCATATGAACTTGCAATACAGTTGGCATCTTAAACTCGAAAATGATTGTGTCTTTTGTTTCTAGTTCATTTCTCATACAAAATCATTTTACATCTCACCTTTTATATTAAGACGACAATCTGTAGTCCTAACTAATTCAATAATAAACTTTTCTCCCCATTATAAGCAATTTTTGCATCTTCTTTAGCACTATATGTCTCTTGTGCTCTATTAATAAATCTTTTTCTATAAATTTCACCATCAACAGGGTGGCCATCTTTATAAAAATATAAACATTATGTGGAGGAAGTGACCCTCGACATTAGCGACATTGATTGGTAAGGAGTGATATCTTTTGCTGGTTCCAAGCCTGGATATTGGAGTCCTCAACATTTTTCCAATCTGGTCCTGGTTCTTCAGGGCGTAGCCGAAGCTGATTTAAAGAAGGTTTTTGCCGAAATCATTGTTGTCACTGAGGAGGTACACAAGGCTTAAATGGAGGAGTATGGAGATGTCTCTTAGCCTTTTTTATACATTAGGATGTGTAATCGTCCCATTTTATTTTTTGTACATCAGGACGTTTCAAGGACCCATTAATAAAAGGCTATTCTTTCATGTTCCTATAATGATGGTACATACTTCTTAATATATTTTCCATTAATCACTCTAATATGTACCTTCTCATCTAAATCCTTTAAATAATAAGCATGTTTAGGCAATACAGCTTCTACCTCATATGTCCTTCCCAATTGGTCGACCATTTTCTATACTTTGGTCTGTTCATATCAAACTGTAGTATGCTTTCCAAACTAATTCACCTTTCACAAATGATTTAACCATGAGTTTCTTATTGTAGCATTTGGCCATTCTAGATTTATGTGCTTCTAACTGGTTTAAGACGTTTAGTTTGAATTCATCTAACTGATGAACATTCATCTCCATATGTAGTATTGCCTCATGCCCATAAACTAACTGGAATGAGGTAACTTTGGTGCTTGATCGAGGCAATGTCTTGTAGGCCTATAAAGCTTGGCTTAAACAATCGTTTCAATATCTTGTATTATCCACAATCATTTTCCTCATTATGTCTTTTAATATTTTGTTGAACGATTTTTCTTGTCCATTTGACTGAGAGGGTGTAGAGTTTACTAGTAGAATACCAAATTCGCTCAAGAATTGTTTAACTCTCTCCCCATTTAAAAATGTCTCATGATACGCCATTAATGTTTGGGGGATTCCAAATATATGAATGATATGGTCTCTGATAAAATCGATGATTTTATCCTGTGAAATTTCTACTATGAGAATAGCTTCCACACATTTGGTGAAGAAATCAGTAGCTACAAGGATAAATGTATGCCTCTTAACCGAATGAGGGTGTATTTTCCCAATCAAATCGATCGCCCACCCTTGAATGGCCATAGTTTTGTTATAGGGGACATCTCGCTTGCCAAGTTTCTTTGAATCGGCCCAGTTTATGGCATGCAAAACGTACTCTCACGTAGGAAACGCATGTTTCGCTCATTTCCGGCTAGTAATAACCACTTCTGACGATTAGCCATCTCACTTTGACTCATGTTTGGTGAGCTCCATAAATTTCTTCATGAACTTCAACCATGATCGTCTTGGCCTCTGTTGGTCCAACACATTTTAACAATACACCATCTTAGTATTTTTTGTACAGGATATTATAGTAACACGAAGTTCAAAGCGCGGATTTTTACCATTCGCTCTGCTTGGCCAGTGGGATTTCTCCAGAATCTCTCGATCTATTTCCTCCAATCACTCACATCCTTACTTTATACACCCGATACATTCAACACTTCTTTCCATCTTTGCAATACAGTCATAGTTAGGCCGTTTTCTCATATTACGTCTTACATGATATTTTACAACTACTTGTACCTCGAAGCAATATGAGCTCATGAATTCTCTATTTCATTGTTTGACCTGAGGATATGTTGAATTTCCATCTGATTGAACTTGTCCAACAACTCATGTGTAACTTCTATTAATGCTATGATCGACTAGCTTTGGCACTTGAAAGAACCAATAACTTGATGGACTATCAATTGTGAATCGCCCTTTATGGACAAGTTTCTTACCCATATGTCGATCAATAATTTCAATCCCATAATTAAGGCTTCATTTTTGTCTGTTTATTAATATAGTTCTCCCTTAATGTGAAAATGAATTGTTACTCTTTTCCAATGAAGTTAACTAGGAGGACCCCTATTCTCGTTCCACTGGCTGCTTTAGACCCATCAAAATATAAGGACTAGGGCTTCAAACTACAGTAATGTATTTCTAACTCAATTTCTCTAGTTGTGCTAACATAGGGGTGGTCAGCCAGGAAATCTCCCAAAGCTTGGTTTTTTTATTGCCTTTTGTGATACGTGTTGAATATCGAATTCCAACAATATCAAAGACCAAAACTCTACTCTGTGAAGCAAAATTGGGCAAATATATATATATTATTACATTAATTTTTGAAATCAAATATACAATAACATGCCGTAAGTGGGTCCTTAACTTAGTACAAGTAAAATACAAGGGCAAACATAACTTCTCCATCGGAGAATAATATTATATTCATACCTCAACAATTGTATGAGGTAATAAATAGCTCTTTCTTCGCCCATGTTGTTATCATGCACAATCATTCTAGCTAATGACTGTTCTTCTGTCGAAATGTATAACTTCAGTGGCCGTCCTTGTATTGGCGAAACCAGCACTGGTGGTCTTACGAGATAAGTCTTCGGCCTGTCAAAAGCCTCTTGATGTTCTTGATTCAAGATGAAGTTGTCCTGATCTTTAAGCCTTAGTAGTGATGAGAAAGCTTTAAATCTTCTTGCACAGTTACAGATAAACCTTCTTAGAAAGTTAACTTACCCTAAGAACTTATGTACTTCCTTTTTATTGTTTGGGGTTTGGCCTCTAAAATAGCCATAACATTTTTCTATCGATCTAAATTCCTCTCTGATGTACAGGAAACCTAAGAAATTACATGTACTTACTCCAAATGCACATTTTCGAGGATTCAACTTAAGCTTGAACTTCTTTATTCGTCAAATAATTGTTTCAACTGGTCAAATTGTTCCTATATTTCCATTGAATTGACTACTACATCGTCCACATATACCTCAATAAAATTGGTTATCATGTCATGGAAAATTAAATTCTTGGCCCCTTGGTATGTTGCTCCTGCATTTTTTAGGCCGAATGACATAACTACCCACTCAAAGCATCCTAAAGCTCTTGGACATTTGCATGCAGTTTTATGTATATCATCCTAAGAGATATAAATTTGATTGTATCCTGAGTACCCATTGTAGGAAACGCTTTCCCTCACGCAGCGAAAACGGCTTAGACACCCGGGATCGACCTTAAAACTTTTTTCTATCCCTTTACACTTCACTGTCCCGAACTGTGCTGCATAAAGATGCACTACAGAAAACCATTCTGCAAACAGTTTCGTGGACAGCCTCGTTTACCCCATTCATCAAACGAAATTTAGCGATTTGAATGGTCTTCTAAATTGTGGTGGGCTACGTCACATTGCAAAGCCAATTTACATGTAATGGCTTGTGGCTTTTCGGCTTCCAAAAACCATACATGAAGGGCGCCACTTACATTTGTTTCTTTTGATCATTCACATTGACTTCGTTCAACAAAATCATTGGCACATGCATGGTCATCATGCGTCAACCACAAATACTTTCAATTTACCTTCTACATGCGTGGTGAATTACCGTGAGTATGTGTCAAGCATGTGAACAATGCTGTGAGCAATACGTGAATGATCGGATCTACCATTCGGTATTCCGTGTTATGTCTCACCATCAGAAATCCGTGAGGGTGGGCTCGGGGTTAACTCACTTGTATGAAAATTTTCCACCATTATTTTCTTTTTTTTTTTCCCTCTCTTTTTCAATCTCATTAAAAAGATGAGAAAGTGGTTAGAGTTAGAATGTGTAGAGAAAAAGTTTCTTATTTATATCTAGGGTTTAGGTTAATTAAATGTAGATTTACAAAATTAACTCTAACCCTAATCACACATATAAATATTGGCCAATGACATTTTTGTCACAACAAAATTATTAATTTCAAAAATTAAATATAATATCAAATATCATTTAATTTGAAATTAAAATTTAACATGTAACTTATATCATGATATAAATTACATATTTGATTTTGAATTAAATCAAATTTAATTTAAAAATAAAATCCTATATTAAATGATTATCTAATAATCATTAATATAAAAATTATATATTAAACACTTTAATATATAATTTCAAAGCGTGACATTATATAATTATTAATCAAATTAATAATTATATCAATAAATAATTCTCAATTATTTAATATTTTTCAAGTGAGTTCATAATTGGACTATCCAATTATTCCATGGATTTCTATAGTGTAACGAGCTACCATGAGATCAAATGTACATACAGTTCCGAGCTCCAATAATATCAAAATATTAATTAAAACTCTTTAATTAAATATTCCGAATTATTAACTTTAGGTTATTCCACTAAAAACCTAAAGTTGCACTCTCGTTACTGCAGATATATTTTATACCGAAAGTCAACGGTGTCCACCGATATAATCACTGCATACAGATTGACCCTCCACAAGTATCTCATAATTAGAGCCGGGTCATAATGTCTGTTATACCCCTATAATTATTTTGTGCCATTGATCGGTGAAATCACACACGTTATGCAAGCGCACGTATCGCTCAAGTAGTATAAAAATATTGATCCCATGATGACTTAAATTCTATGATATTATTAGTTATTGACGCTAAATATTTACAAGTATCTAATTGGGAAAAGAAGGGATTGTTCGCTGGTTGAAGTTGGATTTGATTAAAATAAATAAATAAATAAAAATACAAAATAAAACAAAGGAAATTAATAATAAAGAAAATATCTAGGGTTGTGAATCCACCCAATATTATTCTAATGATGAATTGATTCTCCTATACATGTGTGATATATTAGTTGTTAACCTGGAACACGAAGATATGCATAAGCCTCTTCCGATGGTCGAATGCAAACACCCAAAATAACCCAATTAACTATATTCCTATGTTAACCAAGTTACCCGAATTCATTAAGGTCAAGTTCCCATTATGGCTACCCACGCCCGATAAGTATATTCCTACCCTGGAAGGAAATCTCCAAGATGTGAGATCGTGAGCTATTGAATTTAAGGCTGAAATCCAAAATCTCTTTTCCAGTTCATTTTAAGTTTACCATATCAATCTTATTGGTGATCAGGCAACAAGAAGCATTAAGGTTAAGATTCAATAAACAAGCCAAAGTATCACACATAATATAATTAAATCAATTATTGAACTCATGATTATTGTGCTTCATCACTTCCATAGATTAAAAATAAAATGTTGGGGGGTTAGGGGATCTACCTTTAATATTTCAAATGTAGAAATCTCACTTTATTATAATATAGAAATTGTCAGTGTTACCCAATTAAGTCAAACCAGCCATAAAGACAGTGTTATTATTAATCTATAAACCAACCATATAGGCGGTAATCATCTGTCACCTAAAGACCGACCTATAGGCGGTGTCACATTATGTCAAATAAATAAAACCAACCATTAAGACGGTATCAACTTAATCTATATTATTAAATTACAATTTCAATATTATAAATTAAGTGAGATTAATCTACCTTATCATATTAAAGGTTTCACCCTTCCCCTATCAGAAATTAATTACTAAACATAAAAGAAAGTAAAAACACACAAACTATTATTACTAAATATAAAAATACATTATTAAAATACAGAAAATAAACACACAAGATACAATCCTCAAGTTCCTTAATAGAAACCTGAAGGAAAGTATCAAATTTACAAATGAAATCAAGCTTTATTTATAGGCAAAATTTTACCTTCACCAATTTCTCCACCAAACATGCCACCAAACATGGCACCAAACACTCCACCAAATCCTCCACCAAATATGCTTGCATGTTTGGTGGAAGTTTGACAATTGTAAATTGTCATTTTTCATTTCTTTTATTTTTGATAATGACTTTAATAATTACACATTACACACTTTGGAATTTTCATCAATTTCGGTCTTGAAAACTTTCGAATTCGAAATTCTTATGAACATCGAAGTTGTAGATCTTTTAGTCTTCTTTTATCTGGAACTTGAATCACCTCAATCCCATATCAGAGTAAAAAGTTATGGCCAAAATATAAAAATTACGCAAAGTTGAAATTTTCTAAATTGTACTTCGTTAGAACGCCATTTCACGTTTCCAACCCCCAAAATCCAAATGTCAAGTCCAGTTTTTGCCCTTATTTGTTCCATATTTCGTCCTGATTGATTCCATTGAGTCTCGATTTTATTTTATCTGCAAAATAAACTAAAACACATCAAAACGTTCATAAAACTCGAGAAACCATACAAAATATTAAGTAAAAAGGGTGGTAAATATTGATATATTTTCCACTCATCAGCCATAAGTATCATGGATTCTCTAATGAACGATTTATTCATAACTATTATGAATATTAATCTTTCTATTCGTAATAGAAAGACTTGAACGCTCTAACCATTCAAGTACCGAATCAACCCTTAAGGAAGATATTCATCTACTTCTCGCAAGAATGAGTAGATTCCATATCTATATAAAACGTCTCTAGTTACACACCAAACCATTTCCCCAAAATATGTAGCTATTGATCAGGATTGCGTCACCAACCTCACCTTTATAAATCAAAGGACATAGCCTGCCATGCAGGAGTTCGTAGTACACTCAGGATTTAGATAAACCCACATATAATCATCTATTAGACTAATATGAATTTCTTTGTTTAACGGATATTAGAAGAAATTCATTTTATCTTGGTTCAGTCCTATATGATCGCATCATATAAGGTGTCTTCATTCTCATGTTACCGTAGTTGTAGATAAACCACAAACAAAGTTGCCATCTTTGTTTGCTCTCTACGGACTATTTAGGATTACTAATTTCATATTTAAATCTTCTTGTGTATAACACTTATACACTAAATTTGAAAGTACATTTAGTATCCAAGGACATACATGATAATTTATAATATGCAAATTTAAAATTAATATTTTAATAAATGAATAACTGCATCATTTATTACTTAAAATAAAATCTCGTTTACATATTACATTATGATCTTGGGCATATATCCCAACACCCATCAATAAATGAGTATATCTTATATCCAACAGTTGAATCTACTAAAGAATCTAAGTAGGTATAAGGTATTCATCTTTGGGCGTCGCCAAATTTAAATTCCTAAAATCAATATATATTCTCAATTTACCGTTCTTTTTTATAACCGGGACGATGTTGGACAACCATTCTACATATCTAGTCATTCTAATGAATTTCACCTCTAAAAGGTGTTTAAATTTCCTTTTTGATTTCAGGCAAAATATTATGGGCGAACTTCCTAGGTGGTTGCTTATGCGGTTTATAATTTGGCTTAATAGTTTGTCCATGTTATATTAAGTTTCTATCTAAACCAGGTATTTCCTCATATTCTTATGCAAAACAGTCTTTATACTATTTTAAAATAGATATGAGTTTATTATGTACCTCCGCATATTGCATCTGATGATATAGGTAGGGCGATAGTCTCCCTCATCTCCCAAGTTGACTTCTTCTAATGGATCTTGTACTTTTACAAAACCCATTTTCTGATCTTCATCCAACTTACCCCTAAGTCTTTAACAAATCCTTCAGATTTTTTTTCTTCTAGGTAATCAATCTTAAAATCCTTCTCTTCTATCTGCTTGTACTACTTCGGTCTCGTCCTTCTGGTTCCAAAAAACTAAGCATTGATGGAGGGAGGAATGCAGCGACTCTTATGAATTCAGTCTCGTCCTATGAGTATATTGTAACTTATAGGTCTATCAATGACAAAGAACATGCTTGTTCTAGTTGTGCTTCCAATTTGTATGTCTCATAGGACAACAGCTCTTGTCGTCGTGGCTCCCCTACTGAAGCTTATGAAAATAACTTCTGTCGGGATGAGATCTGCTTTTGATTTTGCGAACTTCTTCAGCATTCGTAGTGGGATGGCATTGATGGTTGCCTTATTATCAATCAATACCTTCGCAACATGCACATTGTTCATATTTGCCTTTATGTATAATGAATTGAGATATTTTTTTCATTTGCTGCATGGGTCTTTAGAATATCACCCTTTTGGCCGACTTTATCTATACTTTTTATTTATTTTTGTCATCATCCATAGTTTGGAGCCTTTCGACCATGACATTAAAAATGTCTCCCAAGTTGACTTCTTCTAATGGATATTGTACTTTTGCAAAATCCATTTTCTAATGTTCGTCCAGCTTACCCCCCAAGTCCTTGATATATCCTTCAGAATTTTTTTCTTCAAGGTAATCAATCTTATAAGCCTCCTCTTCTATTTGGTACTCGACATATTATACTGCCAATTCTTTTTTTTCCTGCTTACATAATTTTATTTTATTCTTCTAATAATGAGCTATGAGTCTGGCTCGGCTTGCCTCAAACGCGACATATTCCTCGTGTTTCTTTATTATCACCATTTGCTTTATTGGACTTCTGGCCAATTATTGGCTCCTTGAAGGCTATAATATTTGGCCCCATTTGTGTGAATAGGTCAATTAAGAATTCGACCGAGCACATCTTGTCATTTTGTGTAATGAAGCTGGTTTCTTCCCCTACATTTACCATTCTGATCGATCCGAAGTTGCCCTTGTATATATAGTATTATGTAGAATTTATTTTCGCTGTGAACGGTCTACTATTTGATTGTACTACTTGTGGATGCTGGATTTCGGCCGAGGTCCACAATCAGAATTTATAGGTTGAGGGCACTAGCGATCCTGCAAAACAAAGGTAGAATGAGCGGGAGCAGACTGTCCACCGGTGTGGTGGGTGCCGGGGGCACTCCAACGCTCAAGTCAGTAGTATGAAATGAGCAGTAAACAAGTAAAATGTGAAAGCAAGGCTCGTTATTACCTTATCTTTCTTTTGGGTGGCCGTGAGGACGGTGACAAGTGTTTAGGAATGAGGAATTCTGAGAGAGAATAGAGGCTTGTATGAGAGTGAAGAAGCTTGAATTAGAGAACTCTGAGTTCAATGAATCCTTCAGCTTGAATCATGCTTCCATTTATAAGCCAAAAAATACTGCCTTTTTAGATGGCAGATGGAGGTAAGTCCCACAGTGTGATCAAGATATAATTATTTAGTGATCAAAAATCTCAACATGTGGAGGATATATATTATGTTTAGTAAAAGAGGGAAATAGTTGGTAATGATGTGATATATGTTTATATTCTGTTTCTTGGTTTGGCTTTGTGTGTGTAGCCTTATAATAGTATAAGGTTTTGGGTTCTGCTTTGGGCTTTCCAGAATAGTGTTAAACTCTCTAAGCTGGGCCTCAGTCTATGGGTTTCATTGGTACTTGGGTTCGGAGAAAAGACAGATTTGCCCCTGGCCCAATTTTGGTCCGTACAGTTTGTCCCCTACTCTCTAAGTCAAAAAGTCTTTTGATTTAGAGAGTAAAAACGTAAGAGCATGTGCATAGCTGTAAGCATTACCTTCTGTCGTCTGTTGTCAATTTACGGTTCAACATGGTTGCCAAAGTTTCTTATATGGTTCATGTTTGATGAACTTGATTCGACATGATTCCGTATTAGTTCCCTGGTAGACTGAACTTACAGAAGACTAAGAAGCACATGACTCGAGTCGTCTGGACCGAGAGTAGTCCATGTCTTCTTTTTGACTCGACAATAGTCTATAAGGGATGTTCCATATCGATTGAACCTTTTAAGAGTCCAAGAGATATTTCTTTCGACATTGTCGTATGAACCGTAGGAGGTTCATTTCTTCAAACAACTCGACGTGAGTCTTATAGGGATGTCCCATATTGATTGAACCTTTTAAGAGTCCAAGAGATATTTCATTCGACATTGTCATATGAACCGTAGGAGGTTCATTTCTTCAAACGACTCGATGTGAGTCTTATAGGGATGTCCCCAGTCAACTGAATCAGATAAAGTTTCAGGATTATCATTCATTCGACAATCGTCGTATGAAACATATGAGGTTTCAAATAGTCAAATGACTCGACGTGAGTCCACGGGAAATGTCCCCAGTCGACTGAAACAGATGACGTTCCAGGATTATTATTCATTCGACAAATCGTCGTATGAACCGTAGGAGCTTTATATATTCAGATGACTCGACATGAGTCTATGGGATATATACCCAGTCGACTAAAACAGATGAAGTTTCAGGAGTATCATTACAAACGACATGCGTCGTCTGGACTATGAGAGTCATAGTCTTAAACTTTACTCGACATGAGTCTTATGGGGGATGTCTCCGGTCGACTGAACCAGACGAAGGTTCAGGAGTTCATTCCATACGACAAGTGTCGACTTTGACAAAGGAAGTCCAGCTCTTCTACTTGACTCGACATGAGTCCCATGGGGGATACCCCCGGTCGACTGAACCAGACAAAGGTTCAGGTGACTGGACAAAGGAAGTCCAACTCTTCTACTTGACTCGACATGAGTCCCATGAGGGATATCCCCAGTCGACTGAACCAGACGAAGTTTAGGAGTCCCTTCCATATGATAAGTGTCGACTGGACAAAGGAAGCCCGCTCTTCTACTTGACTCGACATGAGTCTCATGGGGGATGTCCCCGGTCGACTGAACCAGACAAAGGTTCGGGAGTCCATTCCATACGACAAGTGTCGACTGGACAAAGGAAGCCCAACTCTTCTACTTGATTCGACATGAGTCTCATGGGGGATGTCCCCGGTCGACTGAACCATACAAAGGTTCATGAGTTCATTCCATACGACAAGTGTCGACTGGACAAAGGATGTCCAACACTTCTACTTGATTCGACATGTTGAGTAAAAAAATAACTGTTTCCTCTGGTCGAATGCTTGGTCCAAATATAAGTTGTGTCGAAATCTTGTATCTAAGGTTATTATATGTGTTGTGCCGAGTGGCCAACTTCTTTATACAAATTCCATAAATGTCGTGTCGAGAGGCAATAACTATAGTACATAAATTTCCTTAGGTACAAAGTCGAATGGCGAGTGGATATTGAGCCAAGCCTTGTATAAATGTTGTGTCGAATCAAAATTCAAAGGGTAATGATCTTATGTTTGACGTGGTGTCGAGTGATTAAGAATCTTGTATAAGGGGTTGCTTAGATGTTGAATTGATATCAACCTCTGACTTGATGTGGTGTCGAATGACTACATTACGAGTATTTAGATTTCTGATGTTGTCGTGTCGAATGAGGAAGGCTCTGGTGAAAGCATTTTGTTGATGTTGTTGCGAGTGAATACCATCTGATTGTGAAGCCTGATTGTAATTCTTTTATCCATTCGACGATATCTGATTGAAGGATTCTTAAACTTCCACGTGTCATTAAATGCAATTAAACCTAATGCGAATAACGAGGCATCTTTTTGGCGGGAAAATAAGCGCCAAAATGGTGAGTATAAGAATGGGTTTTGAGTCTCATTTTGTCTCACACAAGAATTCCTTTCGATTGGCAAGTTTAGGAGAGCTCTCAAGATCTTCAAGGCACCCTTCATATCTTTCTTCGTATTCTTCAATATCTTCAAATGTTCTTAGTGTAGATTCAAATTATTCTTAGCCATTTTAGGTTGTTTGATCTCTTGAGTCGTATGTTGTTTGTAGGAATTTTATTTGTAAAGTTGAGTATGAGTTTGATATTTAGGAAACTTATCTTCTAGAAATTATTTGTTTGTATGTTGGTCTAAAGAAATATGTCGAGTGGAGAATCACTAGAGAGCTTAGGAGCCCAAATAGATAAATATGTAGAAGTATCGTCGAGTGGGTCGAGTGAAGATAGATCTCTCAGGGACTGGTCGCTTCAACTGCTTTCCGAGGAAGGGCTTGTTACTGTATTGTCGCGTGAAATTCCCATGGATGTTATACCTATTAGGACTTTATCAACAGTGGGAGAGTCGAGTGGGACAGTTAGTACTAGTGAACCAACGAACCTGCTGAATAAGAACCCTGCTAATCATATGACGGAAAGATCACTGAGGGAAATTAGGTGTAAGTATAGATTCCCTAATTCTATGGAATTGAAAGCACCTTTGCCGACTGAAAGAATTGATTACATAATCCCCGGATGGATTGGGTTTTATGTACGACCGTTTGTTGATGGGCTCAGGTTCCCTATTCCGAGGTTAGCTTGGGAAATTTTGGATCATTTCGGGATTGCCTCTTCTCAGTTGATGCCAAACGCTTGGAGGATCTTGTTGTCGATTGAATGTTTGGCTTTTGAGCAAGGAGTATTGTTTGAGGTGAAGGATGTAGTATATACATATTACCTAAAGGAGCACCTAACTGAGAAAGTGAGATATAATCTGTATCTTCGTCGAAAGAAGGAACAATTAGTAATGGGGCTTCCAACAAATGATAGGGGAAATTGGCAGTCAGACTATTTCTTTGTGAGGGGTGAGGGTGTATTTGGGTCGGTTGGAATGGGTCGTATCTCAGAGTATTGGAGTTTGATTAGTGAGTATCATATTTTTTTACTTGTGACATCTCATGAATGTGATTGTCGTATGAAGTTAACATGTTGATTGTTTATTTTGCAGGTCCGTTTCGAAACAGATTGTTCGACAGAACCCCCCAAATCATATCTAATACTAAAGCTCTTCTTGCTCTTCCCGTCGAACAACGAGATTCGAGAATAGTCTTGGTAGAGAAGAGATCAAGGGCAACTTTAGTGTGGAAGGAAATCTTCGAATCAGAAGGTATATCTATCCCTTTGGCACTTTGTAAACACATATTGGAAGTCATATACTGTACTTTCTCGATTCGAGCATTGTACGGAAATGTATTATTTATAAAGCCCTTAACTTCAAAGGAAATTTTATGCGCAATGGATATAATGTCAGGACCCGTTAAGGTATCATCTATTGATGAATTGAAGAGTCTTAAGAAGGCAGGGAAGCTTAAGATTAAGGCGCAGAGGTGGAGGTTCCAGAACTGCAACAGGCTGTGTCGACTGGAACTCCCAAGGTTAAAGGGCAGTCGACTGAAATTGTTGTCAAAGGGGGAAAAAGGAAAGTGGTTGAAATTGAAGAGGACATTGAAAATATAATTGTCAAGATTCCATCAGGGTCGACTGCAATTTCTGACCCATCAAGCCTCAACCCTTTTATCAAGAAGCTTATGTTGGAGGAGGATGAGCAAAGGCTATCCAATATTGGCCCCGTCGAGACAATGAAGAAGGCGGCGGCTCTAACTTATCAAGTAAGTAAATAAACTAAAAAGGTGTTTTATTACAGTTGTAGAATGAATTATAATCGAATGTTTTTCTCAGGCAATGGAGTGCAACTTATATATGCAGCAATATGTCGAATCAAATCAGAGGAAGCAGAGAGAAATGGAAAAGTCGGTTGCAGCAATGAAAAAGGAGATGGCTGAAATGAAGTCGTTTGAGAAAAAGAATAAAGAATTGGAAAAAGGAGTTGAATGAGGTGAAGGCTACTCTTAAAATGGAGAGGGAAACTTCTGAAGTTACAATTGAAGGTTATAAGGATGCACTTGACTGTTGGAGTTTCTACGGCCCCGAGGATCGATTAACAAGCATAAAATAAACATGCGAATACATCACGGAGTTGCGGAATACTCACATCGATCGGTTGAGCGACTCGGCAACGAACAAAAATTCTTTTCTGCTCACTGTCATGGTCACGACAGTTCACTGCAATGTTGTCCTCCATTTTCAGTTTTGGATCATCTTCGTCAAGCTCCAAGCTTCGTCAAATGATTCCAAGCTCATGGGTGGACTTCCCTATCACCTTCGCATGTCTCTCGGAGTGCTAGCTCTTGACGATTTTGCCATAAAATCACCACTCTTTTGCTTCCCTTGCTGACGGTTTTGCCCAGAAAACCAGTGAAGAAAATGGCCTAAATGCCGAGAGAGAGAGATGAAGAAATTTGGCTCCAATTTGTGAGCCAATGAGAGAGAGAGATGAAAATGTGTAATTGTTAATTGTTTTCTAAAAACAATTAAACATATACAACTTTTGATTTTCAAAAAATCAAGCCATAAATGCTTGCCAACTACTCACATCAACTTCCATCAATCAATGAATAGTGACTGGCGTCAATCACTCAAAGTGAAAGACATCTATCACTTGATTGACGAATGATGTGACGCTAGATGCGACTAGCGATTTGATGCTTGATTTGACTCGCGTGCCGCACTCGAATTCAAAATGTTAATGTGCTCGCAAACAATCCCGGGCTCGGGTTTGTTAATTCCAAATTAACGAATTTTCCGTTGCGTCGTAATTAAATCTAATTTAATTAAATAATCATGCCTAGCATAATTACTATTCATGTCACTAACGAATTAATTCTAAATCAACTCGTTTGCCCTAATTAAAATCTAATTTTAATTTCATTTTGAAATCCAATTTCGTTTAATATATCGAATATATTAATTTATCGATTAATTCCAAATTAATCGTTATTTCTCTTTAAATGATATTTTATCCCAGATAAAATATCTCCGTAATTAATCCCAGATTAATTTTCTCTCTCATCTTTAATTAATCCCAGATTAATAAAGTGCGAGTCATATGTCATCGGTGAATCTTCGGGAAGCGACCCATGAGATCCCCGAATATGTTGGCAGTAAATTCGGTCGTCGGACTATCCGAACACGCAAGTACCTAGTACTACATTTATACCGATTTACAAAACAAGGTTGGCTTCTAGCAAAGCGCCATGCCTACCCAATTCTCCAGAAATATGCTTACAGGAATAAGAGATCTATATCAGGCGTAGTATACGTAGTATTGCGTATTTCGATCCGGTATCGGATGATCACGTGCTAGGCCTGGGGCTGTAATTGTGTCTGCCCCGTACGAAACACATGTCGGATGTCTAGTAACTAGTCTCTATAATCGGATAAACATGACCTTGTCATTTTATCCCGATGACTGCAGTACATAAGAGTTCTAGTACCGTATCCTACGTGACCATCATCTCCATATGACTGAAGTGATACTTCCATCTTGACATCACACCCAACACACTACGATTCTCGATATACCCAGAAGAGGCGTACACAGAAATCGGTTAAAGCCCTGGACGACCAAAACCAAAGTATATTGATTTTCGTAAGTATTAGCGGTGCAAGTCTCAAGTTAAAACCAAATACACCGACCCTGATTTCGGACTTCCATAGACACATAGTCATACTACCAATGGAATTCCGAGGGGGTCTATCCAGAGCAAAGCTGTTTCCCATACCATCGGTAAAACACAACCTCCTATTACACTTGCATGAGTATCCTATACCCAAATATATGAGAACTATGTCGTTGTGCCCTCACAAACGCGCACAAGTGTAATACTAGTCTTTTACGCATTTATCGATGTCCGATCTCGATAATACTCTGACTAGGGATATTTAATGATTTATCCTTCATGGACTGATACTGTCTCATATCATTCTCAATCGAGGAACAAATCATAAGGACCTCCTATCATTTATACATCTTGGTGCTCTAATCACAAATGATAAGAGAGCAATCTCATTTGTCACATAGTTAATTTGTACAACAACACCATGATCTGTACAAATAGTGACGCTATGGGTCATATTTGTCCAACAATCTCCCACTTGGCCTATAGCCAGTCACTCGAGTGTCTAACACCCGAACTATGTACGGTTGGCTCAAATTGCTGAGAAAAGGCTTTCGTCAACGGATTTGCATGATTATCATCTGATACGATTTATTCGATCATCACATCGCCACGATTTGTGATCCGAACGAATCAGATGAATATCGAAGTATATATCTGGATCGTTGATGAGATCATTAATTCTTTAGCTTATGTTGTAGCCTAGCTCAGCTGCTAACAGAACTATATCTAATCTAATTAGATTTATTATCGACTTAGAAGGCTTCTATTTCCGCCTCAGCTGCAGCAATAACCCGCATTTGTTGTTTATTCGGTAACAGTTCTTGCTTGGAAGATTTCCAGCTCACTATTCCGTTATTCAAACTGTATAGTACCGTTTGCGACTTATAGTCGTTTTATCGGTTGGGAAACTTGCTGCAGTGATCCTAGTCACTTCAAATTCTCCTTCTCCATTGATTAAGACAACATCCTTAGTTCTATAAGATACTAAAGGATGTTCTTAACTTCAATCCAGTGACTATCACTTGGATTGGCCTGTTTGTGACTCCATATGCTCAAAGAGTATGAGACACCAGGTCGCGTATATTTTTCAATGTACGAGTTCTCGGAGAGTTTTCTCGAAAGCCAAGCTTTCACTGATGGTATTTATTATGGGAATATCATTTCCAAGAAATGACATATTATCATTATTTTATAGGACAGCCACTGTCAGTGCGCTCCCACTAACCCTCTTAAATACACAAAAATCATTTTCGTTTTGAATTAAACCATATACCATTATGCTTACATCAAAACGATAATTCCAAGAACCTAATGCTCGCTTCAATCCAAACATCACTAACCCTATTATATACACAAGAATCATTTTCGTTTTGAATTAAACCATATACCATTATGATTACATCAAAACGATAATTCCAAGAACCTAATGCTTGCTTCAATCTAAACATGGATCAAATATCTGCAAACCTTGTTTGCTTGTTGTGGTTCGAAAAAACCGACAGGATGTTGTGAACATCCTCCAAAAGGTTTCCTTTTCAGGAAAGTGATTTTCCCATTTAGCTGACATATTTCATAAATGAAACATGCAGCATTAGCAAGCATTATCCAAATGGATTTACCGTGGCAACAGGTAAAAGGTTGAATCGTAGTCAACACAATGTTGATAACGATACCTTTCCGCTAAAAGCCTAGCTTTATACGTTGGTATGTTGCCATCCATGTACGTCTTCCTTGAAGTCTTATAAAGTACCAATAGGCACAATGCCTTGCGGTACAATAACTAGTGTCTAAACATAGTTGGTATACATGGAATCCATTTCGGACTCATGACACTTTGTCATAATAGGGAGTCGTTACCTTGTATCACTTCCTCATACGTAGTCAGTTGGTATACCTCAATAAGATTAACATCTTTATGAGATGAGATCAGAAACCCATACCTCAGGTTGTTTTCTGATTCTCTCCGACTTACGTGGTTCTTGTGTATTCGAAGATTACTGGTATAGTTTCATCCTTGATGAACTATTTGTGTTCTATTTAGGACTCGGTGCCTCGAATAGTATTACTCTGATTTTCATCGAGTTTTACTATCCTCCCACTTACCACTGCATATCGGTATTCCTCTTAGGAAAACCGCATGGCTAGCAACAATTACATTGTTCTCATGTGAGTTGTATAAGTACTATACTTATGGTATCCCTAGGATAACCTACAACTTGGAACTTATCCAATTTGGGTTTTAGTTTGGTATCATCCAAACATATGCCTAGCATTCCCAAATTATCAGGAATGAGAAACCCGGTTTCTTTCCTGTTCATATCTAATATGAATTCTGTCAAACAGATTTTTATAGAACCTTATTCTAAATAAGTTCTGCACTGTTTATGCGTATCCGTTGAAGGAAATGGTAGCTCAGAGCGACTCATGATTAACTTTATCATGTCCAATAAAATTCGGTTACTCTGTTCGGACACACCGTCAAAATGACATGTTCCAGGAGGAGTCCTCATTTGAAAGAATACTATACTCTTTCAATTATTTTTAAGAAACTTATTGCTTAAGTATTTTCATTACGGTCTTACCGTGACGGTTTAATACTTTAGTCGATCTGTTTGTTTATTTCGTGTCGAAACTTATAAAATTTTCCGATTTGTGTTCTTCAAAAGAAACACATAACCATAACGCGATGCCACATCCGTAAAGGTCACGAAATATTCATATCCACATCTAGCCTAGCTAGACATGGGCCCACTAGATTCGTAGACTTTATTTGAATGGAATCAAATTTGTCCTAGTATCCACTCTTCAAAAGTGTGGATATACGATTCTTGTTTAATTGTGTCCCAAACGACAATGCCACTTTAAAGTTTCATTTTGATCAAATCAGTTTGAGCTATTTGTTTGTCATGTTATACGTTTGAGATTTATTTATATTCAAAATATAAATACTGTTATTCACATCTAATGTGTTTATCTCAATATCATCTTTATATAATGAAACCCTTTAGTGTCTTAGAATATAAAGGTTCACCCGCAACGGGTTATACACTGATACAGAGATAATGTTTCTAGTCAAACTAGTTACATTATAACAGTTTCCAAATTTAGGTATGTACCCGAAGGTAATTCCTAAACTTAGGTATCTACAGTTGAAACAGCGACTTTCGTCCCGTTTCCAATTTGCAGATTAAATCTCATCTGAAGTCAGTACCCTGCTCATAGCAGATTCTGAACATCAGTATATATTTATGTACCACACTAAGTTTTGAAATCCAATTTCAATACTAGTAGTGAACATATTTATGATAAATATATTTGAAGTCAGAGCCTTGCCCCGTCTTCAATTCCTTCATGTCTGCCTTGTTCAAACGGCAGTCACGCTTCCGCGATCCCGTTTGCCACAATTAGGCAGACATTTTGGGATATGTCCTATATCTTCCCAGAAGATTATAATGATTTTGCCTTTGCCCTTTTCCACATTCCAGAAGCGTTCGGCCTAGCCTTGGCCTTCTAGAATGTCGAAGTAAGGTGTGCCTTGCGCTTCTTGCCTTGTTGCAAACTTTGACTTTGTCTCCTTGAGATTAGCCATTAACTCTCCAAGAGTTATTATTGCAATTTAGTACTTCTAAAATCTAAGTATAGATTTATGAAGATCCTTCAATTTCATTATCATACTTTAAGGATCTAATCATTTTTTCTGATTAAGAAATTAAGGAGTCTAATTTGACAAGCTTAATAGATTAGCACTTAAGTTATCATCACATGAATCTTCCAAAGATCATGCTCTACTATTTTCTTAACTCCGGGCTTAGGCTTAATATGTTATTTTATCAAATAAAGTAACTTTATTAATTTCCAGGACCATCCTGAAACTTTATTCCCAATTTGAAAATTCAACCATTTAAGTACACTATCCTAGGATTATGTTTTAAATGTCAATCTTTCAATTTTATCTTGATTTTAATAGTCCAACTATTTAATCAACGATTTAGGTACTATTTATTATAATGATTACTATAGTCCAACTATTTAATCAATTATAATTGAATTGTTTGAATACAGTCCAATTGTTTATTAAAACAACGATTTAAATATTAGTCCAACTAACATTTAATTAATTTGACGAATGATATTTTTTTTGAGCGCGTATAGCAAGTAATTAAACGAATATTGCAAATTCAATTCTTGCCTCCCACTATTTTTCGGCGAGCCTTTAACCCTCTGTCGAGTACTCGGGAAACCGTGTTTCCTAGTGGGCTAGGATCCCGTTAAATATCACACAATCTTGACTTTGGCCAACAAATTGTATGATAATTAACTAGGTAGATCTCTAAGATCAATTGGATCCAATCCAATTCCTAGATCCAGTAGGGGGACATCCAAGTCCGAAACATATATCTTATATATGCCAATATATCCAATATATTGCCTAACCTTTTCCCACTGAATCAACTAAGCCTTGGCTTTGGCACAACAAACTTAGTGATCCCAGTTAAGCGTGACCCATTGACCATGAAAAGCTTCGTAATCAATGTCGATGGACAAGAAGTGGTATTGACTTTGGCCAAAAAACCACAACTTGGACAAGACACCAATATGGAACAAAGCTCTCGTGATTCAAACACATCTTCGACAGACAAAGGCCTTGACTTTGGCCAACAAGCCAATGTCAGTCTTAGATCTTGAGTAAGAATCACTCAATGGAAGGAAAAACGCTTAATATTTAGTGAGGGTTTTTCGCGTGCAAATTGGCAACCAATTTATTATCTTTGTTAAGGTCTCATCATACACCCTTAAACATGCATTCTAAATACATAATAAAGCGCGTATAATAAAATAATAATGATATGCGGATGGATACTTTACACAATGATCCTAGATCAAATCTCTCCCTTTCTCTCTCCACTAGCACAAATATTTACTTCTACCCGTTACACTACACTTCTAAAGAAACCTCATTTACATTGAGGGGAATAAGTGAGAAGAGAATACAAAGAGTAAGGAGGTAATAAGGCTGGACACGCAGGTCCAATTAATAAATTCCAAATTTATTACAACAATTTCTAAAATTGCCCCACCCATCTAATATCCATCTGATATACATTATTCATGCATCGCAACCATGTATTCACACAAGCATGTTATCAATCAATCTAATCAAATTAATTAATCTGATAATTAGTGATCATCCAATGTTCAAACAACGATTTGATTTTGCTCGAGTCAAACTCTATTTGCGAATAAGTACTCAAAGTATGAATTCTTGAATTAAATTAAACTACAAAATTAAATCCAATTCAATTTGTATTTAATACTAATTCACTATTTTATTCCAAATTAAATACTACACTTTATTAATAAACCTTTTACGACTTAAATTCCAAATTTAATCGTTACGGGTCTCAAAGCCCGATTAACGTCCAACGTTAATTTAATTAAAGTCCAATGGGCTTTTAATTAATTTCTTAAGGCTCGGACTTTTGGTCAACTCGGGTCAAACCTAATAACCAAAGCCCAATCAAGGAGTTACCCCATAAGCCCAGAAATCAATTTAGGCCCATTAGGCCCAATTAAAATAATTAAGGTCCATTAGTCGCATTTGGACTTTATGGAAGCGGTTTTGGGCCCAATTGGATCCAACCAATTTTGCCTAAACCCAACTTAGTACAACCAAGCCCAATAACAACATTCAAGCCCAATTTTACAAAATAGGCCCAACATAATTAAATTACAAAAGCCCAATTTCACAATTTAATTACCTAAAGTGTATAACACAATTAATCACCCAAATCAATATTTCCAAAACATCAATTAGCCTAATTAATCGTGCTAATTTACAAAAAAATATGTCCAACACATTTCATCAAAAAATCAAACCCAATACATGCTATCATAGTCTCGGAAATTAAAGGGAATTTATGTCCGATTCGGTTTTTCAATCCAATTAAATCCACAATCGACATTAAATCAACATCCCAATTGATTCCAACTCATCCAATGAATCAAAAAATCAAAAATCCAAGACTTTAGGGCTTCTCAAACTCTCGGCCAAGCAAGATAAATTGGGGAAAATTGTTCCAAACAACATTTCATTAAATTGATCCAATCAATCCTCAATTCAAACACATTTAAGAATATTCATTCATCCAATTTCATAAAATCATGCTCAAAATCATTTTACCCAAATTTTAAGCCCTAATCAAATTTCATGCTTTTAATCACTCTGATACCATTGTTGGAGTTTCTACGGCCCCGAGGATCGATTAACAAGCATAAAATAATAATGCGAATACATCACGGATTTGCGGAATACTCACATCGATCAGTTGAGCGACGTGGCAACGAACAAAAATTCTTTTCTGCTCACTGTCATGGTCACGGCAGTTCACTGCAATGTTGTCCTTCATTTTCGGTTTTGGATCATCTTCGTCAAGCTCCAAGCTTCGTCAAATGATTCCAAGCTCATGGGTGGACTTCCCTATCACCTTCGCATGTCTCTCGGAGTGCTAGCTCTTGACGATTTTGCCACAAAATCACCACACTTTTGCTTCCCTTGCTCACGGTTTTGCCCAGAAAATCAGTGAAGAAAATGGCCTAAATGCCGAGAGAGAGAGATGAAGAAATTTGGCTCCAATTCATGAGCCAATGAGAGAGAGAGATGAAAATGTGTAATTGTTAATTGTTTTCTGAAAACAATTAAACATATACAACTTTTGATTTTCAAAAAATCAAGCCATAAATGCTTGCCAACTATTCACATCAACTTCCATCAATCAATAAATAGTGACTGGCGTCAATCACTCAAAGTGAAAGACCTCTATCACTTGATTGACGAATGATGTGACACTAGATGCGACTAGCGATTTGACGCTTGATTTGACTTGAGTTCCGCACTCGAATTCAAAATGTGAATGCGCTCGCAAACAATCCCGGGCTCGGGTTTGTTAATTCCAAATTAACGAATTTTCCGTTGCGTCGTAATTAATCTAATTTAATTAAATAATATGCCTAGCATAATTACTATTCATGTCGCTAACGAATTAATTCTAAATTAACTCGTTTGCCCGAATTAAAATCTAATTTTAATTCGCGTCGAAATCCAATTTCGTTTAATATATCGAATATATTAATTTATCGATTAATTCCAAATTAATCGTTATCTCTCTTTAAATGATATTTTATCCTAGATAAAATATCTCCGTAATTAATCCCAGATTAATTTTCTCTCTCATCTTAATTAATCCCAGATTAATAAAATGCGAGTCATACGTCATCGGTGAATCTTCGGGAAGCGACCCATGAGATCCCCGGATATGTTGGCAGTAAATTCGGTCGTCGGACTATCCGAACACGTAAGTACCTAGTACTACGTTTATACCGATTTACAAGACAAGGTTGGCTTCTAGCAAAGCGCCATGCCTACCCAATTCTCCAGAAATATGCTTACAGTAATAAGCGATCTATATCAGGCGTAGTATACGTAGTATTTTGTATTTTGATCCAGTATCGGATGATCACGTGGTAGGCCTGGGGTTGGAATTGTGTGTGCCCCGTACGAAGCACATGTTGGATATCTGGTAACTAGTCTCTATAATCGGATAAACATGACCTTGTCATTTTATCCCGATGACTGCAGTACATAAGAGTACTAGTACCGTATCCTATGTGACCATCATCTCCATATGACTGAAGTGATACTTTCGTCTTGACATCACACCCAACACACTACGATTCTCGATATACCCAGAAGAGGCGTACATAGAAACCGGTTAAAGCCCTGGACGATCAAAACCAAAGTATATTGATTGTCGTAAGTATTAGCGGTGCAAGTCTCAGGTTAAGACCAAATACACCTACCCTGATTTCGGACTTCCATAGACACATAGTCATACTACCAATGGAATTCCGAGGGGGTCTATCCAGAGCGAAGCTGTTTCCCGTACCATCGGTAAAACACAACCTCCTATTACACTTGCATGAGTATCATATACCCAAATATATGAGAACTATGCCGTTGTGCCCTCACAAACGCGCACAAGTGTAATACTAGTCTTTTACGCATTATCGATGTCCAATCTCGATAATACTCTGACTAGATGGATATTTAATGATTTATCCTTCATGGACTGATACTGTCTCATATCATTCTCAATCCAGGAACAAATCATAAGGACCTCCTATCATTTATACATCTTGGTGATCTAATCACAAATGATAAGAGAGCATTCTCATTTGTCACATAGTTAATTTGTACAACAACATCATGATCTGTACAAATAGTGACGCTATGGGTCATAATTGTCCAACATTGACAATGTGAGGAAGGAGAATGGTGAGCTAATTGAGCAACTTGAAGGGATTGCTCTTGAATCCATGATGACAGAACGAAGTAATATGATGAAGGATTTCCTTGAAGGGAATACCGTCGCATGAGAACCATAGAAATGGATTCGAGAGTATGATCTATGTTGGCAGGAATTTCTTCTCAACGAAGTGATGTGAAGGGAAAGGTGAAAAAGTCGACTCTAAAGGGCTGAGAAAGAAATTATTGACGCCGAGGAGGCGGCTGGAGTTGAGAGAGACGGATAAGAAGAATGAAGAAGTAAGTCGAATGGAGGTTGAGCCGGCTGGACAAGTTTAAGAGATTCATGCATCTGAAGTTGCTGCCGAATGTATTCCGGAAGAAGTTGATCCGGAAAGCTAAACTAATTCTAATTTTAACTTTATGTAATTAATTGCCTTGTTTGAACAATGAAATAATGTTTTGGGATAAGCTTGAAACGAGTTCTTATTTTTTCGAATCAAATTACATAAGCAGTATTCTATTTTTATTCTTTTAATTTAAACAAAAGCATGCAAACATTACTGGTAGAATCGTTTGAGATAAATCACATTCCAACTATTGTGAATCTGTCTGCCCTCTGTCGTTTGTAATTTGTAAGCTCCATGTCAAATAACTTTTGAGATGACGTATGGACCTTCCCAATTTGGCCCTAATTTACCATCTCCAATCTCCTTGGTATTCTGGAAAACTCTTCGTAGCACCCAATCCCCTTCTTTGAAAGCTCTGCTTCTGACATTCTTGTTGAAATACCTTGTCATTTTCTGTCGATGCGCCGCAAGTCGAATGGAAGCATTATCTCGTAACTCATTGATTGTATCTAGACTCAAATACATAAGTTTTTGATTTGCTTCATCACTAATCCATTGGTAGCGTGGAGACATGATGCTTTCATCAATTGGTATTACTACTTCTGTTCCGAACACTAGAGCGAAAAGAGTTTCTCCTGTTGAGGCACGGATAGTCGTCCTGTAGGACCATAAGACTCCAGGAAGTTCATCCGCCCATGATCCTTTCACTTTTTCCAACCTTTTCTTTAAAGTGTTTAAAATAGTCTTGTTGGAAGACTCGGCTTGACCATTAGCTTGTGGCAATCGAGGGGTTGAAAAACATAATTTGATTCCCCAATTACTGCAGAAGTCTTGGAAATGTCGGCTGATAAATTGTGAGTCATTATCAGTCACAATCTCTTTAGGAATGCTGAATCGACATATAATGTTCTTCCAGACAAATGATTGGACTTCTTTATCTCGTATTTTGGCAAATGAGTCTGCCTCAATCCACTTTGAAAAGTAATCCGTTAAAGCCAGCATGTAGACTCGTTGTCCTGGGGCAGTTGGTAGCTTCCCTACAATATCCATTCCCCATTTCATGAATGGCCATGGGGATAGGATAAGATTTAACTTCTCATGAGGAATGTGTGAAATTGGGGCGAACCTTTGACACTTCTCACATTTCTTTGTGTAGGTTGCCGAATCAGTTCTCATTGTAGGCCAATAATACCCAGTCGAATAGGCGCATAGAGCAATGCTACGTCCCCCAGAATGATTTCCACATTCCCCTTCATGTAATTCTGACAATAAATGTTGTGCTTGATCATGAGTAAGGCATTTTAAGTAGGGTCCAAAGAACGACCTTTTCAACAACTATCCATCGAATATGGTGAACCTTGTTGCCTGTCTTTGAATTCTTCTTGCTTTAGTTTTGTCTTCTGGAAGTAGCCCATCTTGCAGGTATTTCATGAATGGTGTTATCCATGAGTCGTCTGAAATGATGGAGGTGACTTCCTTGTCTTCCTTCCAAATTGCTGGCCAGTTCAAATATACAACTGGAATAGATTGAGGTTTGTCCCCATGCATTATCGAACCAAGGGTAGCCAATGCGTCCGCTTGAGTATTCTCGCTTCTAGGGACTTGGGTTATTGTAAATTCTTGAAATGTCGACTGGATGTCTTTCACCTTCTGTAAGTAGGATGCCATTTGAGGATCTCTTGCTTGATATAATCCTTGGAGTTGGTTGACTATCAATTGAGAGTCTGATTTCACCTCTATCCTCCTTGTTCCAAGCTCTTTAGCTAAGCTGAGTCCTGCTATCAATGCCTCATACTCTGCCTCATTGTTTGTAACCCTAAAACTACATTTGCTTGTTGTCGTAGTACATCACCATCAGGAGTAGTGATCACGACTCCTAGGCTGCAGCCTTTCTTATTACTGGAACCGTCGACTGAAAGCTTCCAAAGTGATGTTGTCTGGATTGAATTAACCTCTATATCTTTTGAAACATTCAGATTGGGACTGAAGTCTGCTACAAAATCATCCAAGGCTTGAGACTTGATTGCTATTTTAGGTTGGTAAGTAATGTCGTGTTCTCCCAGCTCTACTGCCTATTTCGTTAGTCTTCTAGACAATTCCGGCTTATGCAGTATGCTCCTCAGAGGGAATGCTGAATAAACAGTAATTGGGTGCCCTTGAAAGTAGGGTCGTAGCTTTCTTGCATCCATTACCAAAGGTAACACCAATTTTTCCATATGTGAGTAGCATGACTCAGCATCGAGTAATGCCTTGCTCACGTATTAGACTGGGAGTTGGGTCCCATTTTCCACTCTGATCAAGACTGAACTCACAGCTCGATCTGAGACTCACAAGTAAAGGAAAAGTCTTTCATTGTCGAGCGGTTTTGACAACAGATGTGGTGAAGTTAAGTACCGCTTGAGTTCTTTAAGAGTTTCTTCGCAGGTTGGAGTCCATTCAAAGTTTTTTACTTTTTTAATGGCTGAGAAGAACATAAAACTCTTGTCTGTCGACTTGGAGATGAATCTGTTTAAAGTTGAAATTCTCCCCGCTAGTCGCATGATATCTTGGCGGGCAGTAGTAAGGAGATGGGATTTCAAGTATGGATTTGATTTGATCTAGATTTGCTTCTATTCCTCGTCGTGTGACAACATATCCCGAGAATTTTCCTGAGGCTACTCCAAATGCACATTTTGTTGGGTTTAACTTCATCACATACTTATTCATTATATTGAATGCATCTTCCAAGTGCTCAAGATGTTGATCAGATTTCGAAGATTTCACCAGCATGTCATCTATCTAGACTTCCATTGTCTTCCCAATCTGTTGAGAGAACATCTTGTTGACCATTCTTTGGTATGTGGCTCCTGCATTTTTGAGGCCGAATGGCATTACTTTGTAACAAAAAATTCCTTTATTGGTGATAAAGGCAGTCTTCTCTTGGTCGTCTGAATGCATGAGGATTTGGTTGTAGCCAGAATATGCATCCATGAAACTTAACAATTCATGTCCGGCTGTTTGTAGCATCAACCATTTGATCGATATGAGGTAGTAGGAATGAGTCATTCGGGCAAGCTTTGTTTAGGTCTGTGAAGTCGATACAAACTCTCCACTTTCCATTTTTCTTTCGCACTACCACCACATTGGCTAGCCACTCCGGGAATTGGACTTCCTCAATGGCACCATTTTGTAGTAATTTTTGAACTTCTTCATCGATGATTTGATTCCTCTCTGGGGCGAACTTCCTTCTATTTTGCCTGATAGGAGAGTAGTTTGGATCTACATGGAGTTGATGGGTAATTAATCCAGGATCAATACTAGTCATGTCTTTATGCGACCATGCGAATTGATGGTGTCGTTTTGCAAAAATTCAATCAAATTTGCTCGTAGCTTAGGATCCAAGTTTGCTCCTATTTGCGTCTTGTGATTCGCATGTTCAGAATGAATTTGGACCTCATCAAGTTCTTCAATATTTGGAAGTGTCAGCTCCAAAGGATGAATTTCGTCCTGTAATTGCTATGCTGAATGGATTTTAGCCTTCAATGTCATCTGGTAGCATCCTCTTGAAGCAGCCATGTCTCCCCTTTTTTCATGAATCCCCCACTTTGTAGGAAACTTCAGAACTTGGTGACATGTGGATGACACATCTCTCATTTCGTGAATCCATGGTCTCCCAACGATAAGATTGTAGGCTGAAGGACAATCTAAGACTAGGAAAATAGTCATCTTGTTGA
This sequence comes from Zanthoxylum bungeanum, assembly GCA_019454045.1. Lineage (NCBI taxonomy): Eukaryota > Viridiplantae > Streptophyta > Magnoliopsida > Sapindales > Rutaceae > Zanthoxylum > Zanthoxylum bungeanum. Next base: position 45,171 of record SKCR01008484.1, read on the forward strand.
CCCCTCCTGCATATACTGGAAGAGTTATTTCTCCCATGGTGAATTTCTGCTCAACACTGAACCCAATTAACACTGTTGTTCGTCTATTAACTTTCTCCAGTTCGGCTCCCATGTCTGCTAGGGCTATAGCAAAGGCGATATTGGCTGAAGATCCTGTATCCACTAGTACTCGCTTGATCATAAAGTTGGCCACTTGTAAGGAGATCACCAAAGCATCATGATGTGGATTCATACAACCGGAATCATTGTCGTCTGGAAATTCCATGATCAGGTTGGTAAACATCCTCTCCATGGACATTGTAGAGTGAGGAATGTTCGTCATGACTACCCTGGTATGTCGTTTGGCTGCTGAGTAGGAAACCCCACTGACCTCTGATCCCCCTGAAATGAAATTCACTGTGTTGTCGACTGGTGGATGTGGTATTGGAGCCTCTCCTTGGCCATCCCTTTCGTCTCTTCGGGCTAAAGTAGCTTTTCCTTTCTCTGTAAGTAAATCCCTCAGAAATCCCTTGTTCAGTAGCTCCAGGACCTCCAACCTCAATGTTACGCATTCAGCTGTAGTATGGCCGTAGTCCCAATGGAATTCGCACCATTTACTGGTGTCTTTCTTCGTGGAACTTTCTCTGTTACGTTAGGGCCATCTCACCTCACTCCCCATCTTCTTAAGGACCGAAACCAGTTCTCCTGGGGAAATAGAAAAATTATAGTCAGGTAGTCTCATTTTGTCTACTAGAGCTCTCTTATAGGCTCTGTATGGTAGAGGTCGTCGGTCAAAATCTCTACGGAGGGGTTGATGCTCTTTTCTTTGATGATTCCTCTTGTCTGAAAGATGACTAGGTATCATCTTTGTGAATTCTTTATGTCATTTAAAAGCTTGGTGAATTCTTTCATTCTGCAAGTTGAAGGAACTGTTTTTCCTTTTATTCCTCTTATCTTCTTCCCACCTGATTTCTATTTGGGCTCGTGCCAAGGCTTGGTCCATTGTGTAGCATCAGAATTTGGTCAATTTTTTTGTAGAGTCCACTTTCAGAGAGTAACCCATTTCTGAAAGCTTCAACAGCTGTTGGCTGATGAAGATCTGGAATAGTCATCCTTTCCTTGTTGAAGCGAGCCACGTAGCTTCGCAAGGATTCCCCCCTTCGTTGTTGGATAGCGTTGAGGTCGTCAGTAGTTTTCTCAAGCTTGCAAGAGTTTGCGAAATGTTCCACGAATTTGTCTGCTAGCTGTTGATACGATTCAATGGATCTGTATGGAAGATTGATGAACCAGGTAAGGGCTGGACCTGCTAAAGTTTCCCCAAATCCTCTGCACATACCAGCCTCCCATTGGTGAGGGGCCATACCAGTTGACATCATTTTGTATTTGTAATGAATAACATGGTCATCTGGATCAGTGGATCCATCATACAACTTCATATCCGGAGGACTGAATTTCCGTGGCAGCTCGACAGATGTGATGGTCTCCAAGAATGGAGTGTCAGAAACGGTTCCTTCTCTGCTTTTTCTTATTAGCAGTTTCACTCCTGGTAGGCTGGACATAACTGCCTCTTTAAACTCCATCATTTCCCTCCTCATGGTGGACGCAACTTGTTGTGCTTGGTCGATTGGGGAAATTGGTAGGTTCCTCTGGCCGCCACCATTTGAAGGATTGTCATCTGCCACTTCGTTGAATGCTCAGTGGTATGGTTGTTGGGTTGATCTGAGGTATTATGATGTTGAGATGTGGATGAGATTAACTCTAACTGCTTTATGTTGAAGTTTCACATGGTTTGGTTTTCCTCTTCCAAAGCTTACAATCTATCCTGGAGCATGGCTAGTTGTGATGCTACTGGATCGCGGTGTTTGTTCATTGCTAGAAGCCATGAGTAATTATGCTTTTTATAGTTGTGTAGGATGAGATATCTTCGCCTGCTATGAATCGCTAAGGCCCCACGGTGGGCGCCAAATTATGGATGCTGGATTTCGGCCGAGGTCCATAATCAGAATTTGTAGGTTGGGGGCACTAGAGATCCTGCAAAACAAAACATAGAGGTAGAGTGAGCGGGAGCAGACTATCCACCGGTGTGGTGGGTGCCGGGGGCACTCCGACGCTCAAGTCAGTAGTATGAAATGAGTAGTAAACAAGTAAAATGTGAAAGCAAGGCTCGTTATTACTTTATCTTTCTTTTGGGTGGTCGTGAGGGCGGTGACAAGTGTTTAGGAATGAGGAATTCTGAGAGAGAATAGAGGCTTGTATGAGAGTGGAGAAGCTTGAATTAGAGAACTCTGAGTTCAATGAATCCTTCAGCTTGAATCATGCTTCCATTTATAAGCCAAGAAATACTGCCTCTTTAGATGGCAGATGAAGGTAAGTCCCACAACGTGATCAAGATATAATTATTTAGTCAAAAATCTCAGCATGTGGAGGATATATATTATGTTTAGTAAAAGAGGGAAATAGTTGGTAATGATGTGAGATATGTTTATATTCTATTTCTTGGTTTGGCTTTGTGTGTGTAGCCTTATATGCAAATAGTATAAGGTTTTGGGTTATGCTTTGAGCTTTCCAGAATAGTGTTAAACTCTCTAAGCTGGGCCTCAGTCTATGGGTTTCATTGGTACTTGGGTTCGGAGACAAGACGGATTTTCCCCTGGCCCAATTTTGGTCCGTACACTACTTCGACCTCATCCTTCTCGTTCCAAAAAACTAAGCATTGATGGAGAGAGGAAGGAATACAGTGGCTCATATGACTCCAATCTCTTCCTATGAGTATATTGTAACTTATAGGTCTATCAATGACAAAGAACATGGTTGTTCTAGTTATGCTTTCAATCTGTATGTCTCGTAGGACAACATCTCTTGCTGTCGTGGCTCATCTATTGAAGCTTATCAAGATAACTTTTATCAGGATGAGATTTGCTTCTCATTTTTCAAACTTCTTCAGCATTCGTAGTGGGATGGCATTGATGGTTGCCCCATTGTCAATCAATACCTTGGAAATGGGAACATTGTTCACAGTTGCCTTTACATATAACGAACTGAGATGTTTTGTCATTTGCTGTAGAGGCCTTTGAAATATCACCATTTTGGCTGACTTTATCTCTACTTTTTATTTATTTTTATCATCATCTATAGCTTGAATTCTTTCAGCCAGGACAGTAAAAATGTCTTCCATTTGCTCATTGGGTTTGTCTATATCCTAGCCCGAGGGTGGTAGGGGTGGCACACGACTGGACTATGACTCATTATCAAAACTCTTGTTTAGCGTAGCCCGCGACATTCTTTGTCTTATTTTGTGTTTTTTGTATAATATATAGTACTGAAATCGTTATGTGTCTTCTCCCAAGATGCCTACTGCTGGGTTCTCCGCCTTATAAAGCTCTTTCAGAAGTTGATTCTGGGTTATCCTTCTCATACACGCTTCAATGCATAAATAAATCTCCTCTTCGATTTTGGTCTTGTCATCCATTTGATGCTTCTTTTCTTCTTCTTGGGTAAAAGTTGCTGCTTGTAGTTCTTCGATATTGTAGGTATCTTCTTCCATGTTTTAGACTTCACCCTATTTTCAATCAAATTACTCTAGAAACATATAGTGATTGGCCACGACGAGTGCCATGCTATCGAATTGGATAATTATATAGGGTTCTCCAGCCTCTCATTCTTCATCTTTGTTACAACGTTCAAATCTCATTCGCTCTTTGTATTATGGAGTGAATTTAACTTCAATGGGGATATTCTCGGGCTTCTCTTCAACTGTCTTATCGCCACATTCACTGGCTGTAATGCTTGACATGTGTGAGCGTTTGTGACGGTCCTCTCCATGCCTCTAGTGCATCATTCGTCCATAATTCATTTGATGTCACCTTTTCAACATATGCATCATCTCATCAATGGGAATTATCATCATACTGTTGGAGTTGGTGCTTGACGCGCCAAATTTTATTGTATTTATTATAAATACGATGTACATTTTATTTTATTATAATAAAATTGAGTAATTTTCATCAATATATTCTATTATATGGTAAAGATGTAAAAGACCTTAGAATGAATAGTTGTGACATAATTGTAAAAGCGTCACAATTGTTACTGAGAAATGTCATAATAAAATTCATTCTTAAAATTGTTCCTAGTCAAGGTTTACATACCTGGTCGGTTAGTAAACCTGTGAGACCGGTACATTTCGTATATTAGAATTGTTCTAATTATTTATCTCAGTAAACCATTAGTCTTGAGAGACTCATATAGACATGTAGGTATTTATTGGAGAAATATTGAACAACTCATTCGAAGATTCCTGATAGATGGTACACCAACGTCAATAAGAATCTTTACGAGTCGAATAACATATTAGCTCCTTTGACTTATGATACCACTATAGATATGTGAGATATCCATCATACTTTGATGGCAGTCACGTCATTAATCTTTTAAGATCAGACCTCTGCTTGTTCGTCGGGTATGGACTGATACTCATGATATCCTGTGATGTATCCAGAGAGGATCTGTCAATCCCGTGTATGAGATTTAGGTGTCCAATTTGTGATTCTTTGAAATCCTTGGTCGAGGTTTGATTCGGAAACGAGTTTTGAATATTTCTTAAAGAATCATAAATACGTCGCGACACATGAATTGTTCATAGCGGATATTTGACGTTTAATCTGTATCTCCGGAACAATTTGGATATCCTATGACAAAGGGATTATATATATGCAATGACTTCAACTTGGATGGTTCAACTCGATTATCTGTAGTCGTCGTAATTTGTGAGTGGATGAATTACGGACATGGAAATGGTTTTCGTGACATATAAACTTAAACCTAGAGAGTCTCGTAATATAAAGTGTACTCGTTGAGCACTTGGGCAATTAATTATGGATAATTTAGATTATTCAGAATTTACACATGCGTATTGAACCACGTGTATTTGTATACGATATATAATTTAGATTAGATATACATTATTAACCAATTGGATTTTGACACAGTTTTATTATTATTATTAATTAACTAATTATTAATAATAATAAAAATGGAAGAATATTCTTGGAATATTTTTCCATATATGTATTTTATCTTTTTGTTAATTAGATAAATAAACAATTAAAAATTTATTTATTTTAAGATAAGAATATTATTGGAATATTCTTATTTAAATGGAAAATTTTGATTTGCTAATCCATGGGTTTTGAACACATGGAATTGTTTAACAAAAAATCAAAATAATAATTACTTTTTGGATAAATATGAAAAGTGTGTCAAAATTATTGGCCAAAATAAAAATTGTTTTTGACCAAAATTGCTTCTCATTTTCGGCCATTAGGGTTATTATACTATATAAATGAAACTTGTTTCATTTTAGAAGTTTAATGACTCTCATGTTTTGAGAAACAAAAAGAAAAAAGTGGTTAGGGTTTTAAACAATTAATCAACATCAAAGAGAAGAAAATTTGAAGAATTGGAACTTGGAATTAAGGTAATAAAGAGTTTCCAATTTCTATTTTCTTAATTTTTATTTCTTAAGCATGAAAATATGTATTGGATGTGTATTTTGCATGTCTTAAAATTATATGTATCTTGGATATGTATATGGATGAAAAAAACTTGGTGTTGATTGTTTAATAACCTTAATAGTTTTCTTTTATAAGCATGTGTTGTAAGATTAATTAGGGAATTAATCTCAAAATTAAAATTACCATTCTAGAATGATGTTACCACTCTAATATTATCTAGAATTGTTCTTGAGACTTAATGTTGTGGTGATTAAATTTGGTGTAAATTAATTGGATTAATTTGTGAATAAATTGAATTTATGACAAATAAAGTTTCTGGATCAGATCTGATTTGAGTGCCTAAAACATAATACTTTTCATGTAAAAATATGTTATTTGGATATTTCGGATGTGTGTTGGGTGGTGGATAAATTCCGGAAATTGTTCATGGGTGAAAACGCGAGAGAAAACGGTGAAAGGGTGTGAAATTCACGCAAAACTGGCTCGCCATGTCACAACTGTGAAACTAGTGAATTGGGCACTGTTCGGGAGCCCAAGGGCTGACCGAACACTGCCCAAGTGACCGGGTTGGCTCGGCTCGGTGGTTGGTCAACCAGTTTGACCGTTTGCCCGTCCACGTAGTATTTGTCGAAAAATATTTTCGTAAAATAATTCATTGTGTTTCGAAATTATTATATCATTAATTGCTAATAAATAAAATATTTAACTTCTTAGGGTTAAATTAAAAATATTTCATATTACTTAATTCGGTCGGAAAATTTTTAAATGTTTTAAAACCATTTTCGCCCTTTCACCACGCCCTTCCGTTGTGCTAACCCCAACAAAATGGTATCAGAGCGTCTGATCCCACATCCATAATAATTTTCATGCTTTAAATATTTGATATTTAATTTAATTTATTTTACACTGCTTGAGAATTAATTGATTGGATCATTATTTTGGTTGTTTGATAGTAAAATCCCTATAATAAGGCTTTTGTTTGTGTGAGTGTATTGTACACTAATGGGTCCGTCTCGTCAATACAGATGTAATAATTTTCCTGATACCGTGGTTGTGTCTGCCAAAGCAGTGCGGCTACGGTTAATGGAAATTTGTTTATACCAGTAAAACTTATTTGATAAGAAACAAATTCGAGCGAAAATGCATACCAATAAATGCCAAAGTAGTGAGGTAGTGCATAAGTACCTTGGGTATGTTCATTGACGAGTATTGCTTTAAATACGCCTCATCCAATAGATGTCAAAGCAGTGAGGATCAGAAACAGTTCATGACCCATTTCTAAGAGTCACATTGGATGTGATTGATAATTGTTATCTACTTTCAAATATATTTGAGCATAATGTGCGAAAACTGTGTGTTCAAATATATTTGTACGGTCTACTTCCTGTTATAGAATTTAATTTAATTATTAAATTCTCGTATTTTATTTAGGGATTATCAATTTATGTAAAATAGTGGGAATGCATCCTTATATTAAAAATTCCATGATATGTTGGATTTTTTTTATATTGATAAAATTACTCTTGTTTGTTAATTCATGTTTCTTTTGTTAAGTTTGTGATGGCATCTCCCACTTCTAATCCTTTTGCACGTGTCTTGGACGAGAAAAAATTGACTGGTCATGAGAACTTTAGTGAATGGGAATTGGATCTTAAGATTGTCTTGAGGTCCGAGAAATTGGGTTATGTGCTGGATAATCTAGTACCATTGGATATTGCTCTGGAGTCTACACCTGAAAAGAGAGAGACATTTCAGAAATGGAAGGATGATGATCCGAGAGTCAGATCGTTCATTCTTTGTACTATGTCTCTTGATCTGAAGAGGCAGTATGTTGATATGTCCGACTCCTATAGCATTGTAGCTCAGCTTAGAGAGCTGTTTTTGAACCAGGAGCAGACCCAGGTATATAGGATCTCCATGGAATTGTTCCACGCTTGGTTGGCTGATGGTTAGCCAGTGAGTCCACATGTCTTGCACATGATGGATCTTATCGAGCAGCTTCGGAAGTTTGACTTTCAGCTGAATGAGACTTTGGGCAGGAATTTGATTCTTGGCTCACTCCTACCGCTATATTCCCAGTTCTTTATGAACTTCAATATGCATGTGATTCGATGTTCCTACAGTCAATTGCATATGATGCTTCAGACTGTTGAGGAGGACATCAAAAAGGGTATGGCGACACTCATTTCAAAGTCCTATTTGCCTATTTCTTATTCTTCTTCTCAATCTATGAGATCTGGCAAGAAGAATAAGAAAAAAAAAGGCAAAGAAGATTGGTTCTGGTGTTCCTCCTAAAGGAAAGGTTGCGAAACCAAGCAAGTCGAAGAGGAAAGCCACTGAGGACAAGTGCCACCATTGTGGCAAGATTGGACATTAGAGGTGCAACTGTCCAGACTATATAGCTTCCGTCAGACGGGAGAGAGCCGCCAGTCAGGTATATTTATTTTCCTATCATTGATATCTCTTTGGCGTGTGAAGCCATTGGTTCTGGATGGGTTTTAGATTCTGCTAGTCGTACTCACATATGTAATTCGCTGCAGGGGCTGAGGGTCAGTAGGATGCTTAATCCATGTGAGATGCAGCTGCATTTTGGGAATGAAGATTCTTTATCTGCAGCAGCCGTTGGCGAATACGAGATTGGTTTATCCAGAGGCAGCATCATTTTGACAGATTATGTTTTTGTGTCTGGTTGTGTAGCTAATATTATAATAATTTTTGTATTAAATACAAAAGGATATCATGTACATATTAAGAATCGTTCTATGTATATATATGATATGAATAATATTTTGTTACACATATGTTCAAATTCGCAAGGTCATTATATTTTGTATGCCATTAGAGATGTTTATGAAATTGAGGATAATAAACATAAAAGATCTGAAATAACTGATATTGAATTATGGCATATGCGATTAGGTCATATAGGTGTATGACGCCTGACCCAGTTGGTTAAGAATGGTTTGATTGAGAATGGAACTATACAATATTTTCCAACTTGTGAATCTTGTATTCGGGGGTAAAATGACCAAAGCCTCATTACTAGTGTTGGACATCAGGCAACTGATTTATTGGATGTATGTAGTCCCATAAGTCACACTACTCATAGTGGTTTTTCTTACTTCATAACATTTACCGATGATTCATCATGGTATGGTTATGTTTATTTGATGAAACATAAATCAGAAACCTTTGATAAGTTCAAAGAATTTCGAAACGAAGTCGAAAAACAAAC
>SKCR01008485.1:0-54397 GCA_019454045.1 Zanthoxylum bungeanum
ATCTCTATTCCTTGTTCTGACATGTGGCATAGTTTTTGATGCCACAATATAGAAGCTTCCTCTCCAGAATACAGTGAAGCCACCAATGTTGTTGCTTCCTGAATCGAGTCTCCCAATAGCATATACAAGTTTGCTGAGATCTTTTCAGCTTTCAAGACTGTAAGTGCTTCTTTCACTATTTTTAATACATCATGTTCAACAACAGTCTTATATCCGAAGTCATCTAATTGTCCAACTGACAGAATATTTTTCTTCATTCCCACAACATGTCGAACATCTTGTACAGTACGAATAGTACCATCGTACATCTTTATTTTGATGGCTCCAATCCCAATAATTTTCAAGGCATGATCATTGTCTAGAAAAATCGATCCTCCAGAGACAGGTTCATTATGACAGAATCATTTTCTCCTAGAGGTCATGTGCCATGTTGCTGCAGAATCAACCAACCATACATCACTTAGTTATTTTCTGCTATCACTGGACACCATTGCTATTTCACTGTAAAGTGTGCCACATTCTTCAGAAGTACTTGTAACACATACATGAGATTTTGTTGCAACATGAGCTTTTTCTGCACCATTCTTCTGATTCCAACAATCTTTCTTGACGTGTCCTTTCTTGCCACAGTTGTAGCATTTAACATTCTTCTTACTTTTTGATTTCGATCTGCCATGGATTTGACTCATACTTGATCCACGTTCTGTTGATCTCCATCTTGTCATCGCCAATGCTTCTACATGTTGCGAACTAGATGATCTATCTTCCTTATTTTCGCGCCTAGACTCTTCTTCCAGAGCAGCAGCTACAACTTCGTCAAAGAATAGATTACCAGTGAAAATATTACTTGTCAAGTTAATGATAATTTAATCATACGAATCATACAGACTTTGAAGTAGAATCTCTACACGTTTATTTGTTAAACTATAATCCAACTGAGTGAGTTGGAAAATAGTGTATTCAAGTTGTTGATGTAATCCGTCATGGACGTGGTCTCACTCATTCGAAGAGTATAAAGTCTCCTCTTCAAAAAGATCTTGTTGTGTAGTGACTTGACCTCGTAGAATTTGGTAAGTGCGTCTCAAATATCTTTTGCAGTCCTCTTCTCTGCAACACTGGATAACACAGAATCTGCTAAGGCTAGATGCAAGTTGCCTATAGCGTTGTCATTCATATCCTTCCATTTTCCATCAGTCATTCCATATGGTCTCTCTCCAATTGCCGCTAAACAATTGTCTTTTCTCAAAATTGATTTTATTTTAAGTTTCCATAGGGAAAAGTTGCTCCCTTTGAACTTCTCAATTTCAAACTTTCCTGCCATTTTTCTGATGACGATCAGTTTCTCACTTGAACCGACTTTTACAATTTCACCGTGAATAATACTGTATATATGAATAGTATCATATATGTGAATAGTACCGAATATTTGAATAGTATTATACTGTATATGTGAATAGTCTCTGTGAACAGTAACCTTGAACCTGAAGCTCTGATACCACTGTTAAGAGATCGTGGGCTGAAGCTGGCACGCAAGTAAAGTGAAATTAAGAATAATTGTTAGTTCATGAGGTGTTGTCTACCATATAACAATACAATAATAATTAAAAGGTTTAGCCTACAATAATAATTAGGAGGCTTAGCCTACCATAAATATTAACAATAAAAGAAATTAACGAGACACAAATTTAACGTGGCAAAACCCTCAATGTGAGAGAAACATTCACGAGTAAATGTAGAATGATATCACTATAGTGGAAATAATTTTACAACCTCTCTCTAAACACAATAAGTGAACATTCTCACACTCTCTTAGAATATGAAAACTACAACTCTCTCTCAAACTCTTAAGAATAAACTATATTTTCTCTCTTAGAATAGAGATGATTTGGTTGAGAATGGGATGAAGAAAATAATGAAATGAAATCTCTATTTATAAGTATGAAATTCACTATGTAAATAATGAATTCTAATTTTTTTTTTTTATACATGTGGGACCCACCCAAAATAATTAATATTTTTTTTAATTATTTAATTATCAATCACCGAATTGAGTGATTGACAACCGAAGAGAGTTACAGTCGATACAACAAAACTTCATGGATATCTAGTTTGGGGACGCTTTCAGCGGAATAGATATTAAGTCTTTAAAGTTGAATCCATGGGGAACACCATTAGTTGGATTCGCTGGTGATATGGTCATGCCAGAATGAATATTGTCTCTGCTAGTCACATTCGAAGAGAGGAACAATATGATAGTCCATTTAGTTGATTTTTGAAAATCATTCAATTTGCAGAAACACTTATTTTCTTCTTATTTTTCTTATTCTTATTCGTCTTCTTTAGAGACTTTTACCATCTATCTCAATTTTATGATTGTTTAACATTTTTTTATTATAAATGAATGATTTTCCGTAGTTTTTGAAGGATACTGACAAATAAGTTTTAAATTTTTTATTTTCAATCATACGAAATGTCAATTTTATTCTTCCTGCTTAATTTTTTGTTTATCTTTTAATATTTTTAATTAATCGTAAATTGCTTATATTGCTTATTTGTAATTAAACTGCCAAGTTCAAAGAAAAAAATTAACTTTTATTTTTCATTTTTATTAATGTAGAAGATTATCCCACTAACTCCTATGTAGAATTAAACCCAAATAAACATGAGCATCATCTATATATATTAAATTTCGAAACCATTACTAAACTCCTCATCCATCCTCAATCATCCCAATACTCTTTCTTAATTCTTTGTGATTTTGAACTTCCCCTCATCTTATGGAAATTCTTTATATCCATATTGTTTTATTAAATGTATAATTTGGGTTCCCAAATATTGTGAATTCTTGTGTATTTAATGACCTTTGTCAATTGTTTTACTTGATGCCTTGAAACCAAAAATTAAAAAAAATAAAATAAAATAAGGGTGGATTCATTTGATCGGTTGACGAAAGTTTGCCTATTTAATTCCCAATTTTTCTTCTTCTTCCTGTAAGAACAAGTATAACTTCTTCTTCTTTAGCTACAACTCAGAAGTCGGTAGAGCTCTCTCCAGTTGACTCAGTCAACAAAATCCAGGTCTTAAAACAGCCTAAAGATAATCCATTTTCAATATCTTAAATCCCAAATCAATTAAAATCTAAACGAATTCAGCAACCCTAAGCTCTTCACGTTGTTTCTCCGATTCTCCCTGCATAGCAGAGTCACCTCACCCACCAACCTTTGGGTTCGCCAGCCTCTAAAGAAGAAAATACACACTTCATATTTGAACAAGTAGAGCCCCAAGCAATTCATATTTGTCACTGCTTAATTTTGAAAATACACACTTTTGTTAACCACTACTTTTATTTCACCAATTATAGTTTAAATGTTTTAGTATCTCAATTCCGAACATGCCCGAACTATTGTCAGGAAAAATGCGAAATCAATTTAATTCTGAATTATATAGACAAATGGACTCTACTAATACAGCATCATTAATCACTTCTGTCATACAATCACGGAACCTAATCCAAATTCTAAACTATCAAGATTATCCTCAAGGGAAAAAGATTAGATGAAGAAGAAAAATAAGAAAACCTTATAGCATAACAGATTTTGCAGCAGCGGTGTAGGATTCAGAATCTGACTTTGAGATCCTGGGTTCTAATTCAGAAAGTGTGTTTCTTGTAAAAGTCTGAAACATCCGGGATATTATTGGTTCCGCTTAAGCCGGAAGTGGTGGTTTGGCGACAGAGTTTCAAAGATTTCATAAAAAATAATAAATAATAATAACAGATTTTGCAGCCAAAACTTATACATGAAACATGATATCTAAATATCTATCCGATATTAGCTAAAGGTTAGAGACATTCAATCACACATGCACCGCAACTGATGCTTGCATCCCTAATTGAAATTGTAACGAGCGACTTGGAAGCCCAAATCATGAATTTGCTTCCGTGCAGGTCCCAAAATCCATCAACATTTGCAAGTGGTGGTTGCCCTTTTTCTGTGGGTAAGAAGAATATTACCAGATTTAACATCATTGTGGGCATATAGAGGCTCAATTCTGTGCGTATGTTTCAGTCCTGCACAAAATGAATGATGTATTTGGATTAGAGTTTTAGAGTAATGTAAACTTAGCATTACCAAACAAATATTACCAGTTGGTCGTTGAATTAGATTATGTAGGCAAATATATTATTATTATTACTGTTCCCTACGCAACAATATGTAATTTAAACTTCCGTAAATTTCTGCCAGATAAATCCGAATTCACCAATCAATAATAAATCAACAAAACCAATATATTTAATCTCACAATTGTAAAATTGAATTTTATTAGTAAATGATAGTTGAGTTGGTTGATCTCTTTTAAAACTATAACGTATAAGAGGAAAATTGTATGTGTATCTTTTTACTTTTAAAATGTCTCAAAGGGGCCAATTTATATAAAAATATAAAATAAAATGGCATAAAAGAAAAATAATTTAAAATATAATATAAGAGAAATTATCTTCTAAAATTACGGAGCTTTAGTCAACTTGAGTACAGACAAAAGAAAAATAAACTAAAATTGTATGTGTCGTTTAGACTTTGAGAGAGTCAAAGCTTTGGTGAATTAACATTTTTATCACCATTTTTCTTCAACAAAGCAAGTGGGATTATGAGGTTTTTGCTGCCTCCGAAGAAACCCTGATCTCCAATCGGACAGTAGTCTACTAGTAATGAATGATAATGCTGCATCTCAGCAATTGTTGCTGATGCATGTTTCAAACCTCAACATGCTCGTCCCAATATCCCCAAAAAATTGGATATATGAACAGGTCTTCCCCAACAGATGGAACAACATATTTCAATTTGAAACTTCCAACCTACAATAAGTGATATAATTTCATGATTCAATGTTCATCTGATCCTTTGTCTTTCTGAAATTTTTTGAGACCCTACAGGCTATGGAGAACAGAGCAAGGCTAAGCAGAGGATTGTGAATCATATGCAATTTGATGTGTTTTCTAAGCGGGGGCTGAAGCACTAACAATGTTCAATGCCCACCTAATAGTTTATACATTAAGAGCTCATAAGTTGGACCCCAACTCCAGAAACAGTGTTTTAAATGAAAATGGATGCAAAAAGTTTGGCAATTGTTTACCTCACAAAAGATTATCCGGAAGTGGAAAGTTTGTCAACTAATGCAGTGTAGGGGTACAGCGATGGATATCATCAGGCAGATAACCAGGGAGATTTTAACAATAAATTTAAGGCCAAATCACCATTCATTGAAGATATTCAACAGAACTATAAATTCTACCGAGTTCATAACCAAGGCAAATTTGAATATCCAACCCTCACCCTCTGTAATGAATGAAGAAGATGCTAATGGTTTAATATGGGATTTAAAAATATTCCAAAAGAGTTGGGCAGGACACTTTGTATATATAGGCCTGCAGCATGTGAGAAAACAACTTATATCACAATGGGGGGAGTGGATACTTGACACAACTACCAAAAGTAAATTCAACAAGAATAATAATCTAAGACCAGTTATAGCATTATTGGAAAGTACCCAAGTTTCAAAATGAATAAAAAAGTTACAGGTATGTTACCCCGGGGCAATTCCAGGGCCAACCTAAAACGACGACAAGACTTCCATACAGCATGTTAATTTCTCTTCATCTTACACCAGCTGCACCACCAAACACACACACACAGAGACACAGGAGAGAGAGGAGGGGAGAGGGGGGGGGGGGGGGGGGGGGGTGTTGGAGATCAGATGCTGAGATAAACCAATTTTGATAAATAAAGAGATAATGAAACCATTTCCTTCAAGCAATGACTTCTCACTAAAGCAATTTAATACTACAATGATCATTGATGTAGACAATCTAAAGAATTTCAGTGGTAGGGGATCATTGATGTTGACAATTTAAAGAATTTCAGTTATAGAGCACAACACCTCACTTCACAGATTACTGCTTATCTGTGCAGCTCATTGTTGAGCCACCATCTTGTGCAGTCTGTTTCCTGATTGGATCCAAATCATTGACAACCAAAAAAGGGTTATTTAAAAAGATATATGCCAGTAAGGAAAGGCCTAAATCACAAAGGTCAAATTATATTGAGTGATACTAGTGAGGTATAACTCACAAGTTTGCAAAGATTAGGTTACCCTAGATCACATAAGAAAATCAAACAATTGATCTTAACATTAAGAATTTCAGATGCAGAGATAATGAAACCCAGATATGCCCTAAATTTGACATTTGGAAAAGCCATCTCAACAATGAATTTTCTTCCACCAACTAAAACTAATGACCATAATCACATCCACAAAGAATGTTCCATTACTTAACCATTCGTTGTAAATTGTAATTATCCTCTTTACCAAGCTCAATAATCATAGCAATTCAGGGAAGAAGTGAGGCAACTATTAGCCAGCAATCCTGCATTGACTTCCTATACATTGCTGCATTTCTGAATTTTCTGATTATTCTCTCATTACTAACTTATTATGCGCGTCTCATACAATAAAAGTATTTAAATAGACAATGCATGATGGCATCAATGTCAAAGACACATTCCACAACCAAATCCACTCGCTTTCACCAAATAAAATCTCCTTAATCTTCGAAAAGATTTATTCATCTTATAATCCACTAAATAGACCACCAATCATTATATGCTGACACAACAAAATATCAATGAAAAGCAACCATACGTGCAAACAACCACAATAACATAATAACCATGGGTGAAGCCTCTTGTATGACCCCCTCAAAATTTTTTCCCAACGGTTAGTACTCAGTAAAATAGAAATAATACCTTGAATTTATAAATTAAACCCTTAAAACATTACAAAATCCCCTCCTGAGCTCACTCCTGATAATCTATATAATAAAGGAGAATGGTGTTGGAGGAAAGGAATGTATCCAACGGCTCTCTTTATGTGTCTTAATTGACGGCCCAGATCATTTCAATGGTAATTGAATTGATGGATAGAAAGTTAAATCAATGGAAATGGTCAAAAAAATTCAAATTCTTAAATTACAAAATAGAAAGTTAAAATAAAATTATTTAATTAAAAAATAAAATCATTTAATTCTGTAACACCGTGCCGTAGGTATGGGCAAAAAAATAAAATCATTTAATTCTGTAACACCGTGCGGTAAGCACAGGACAAATGCTTAAACACAGTGTCGTAGACACGGGCAAAAACAAATAAAATTATAAACAATAAAATAAATAGAAACTAAATCCATGTATCACACAAAATAAGTTTAGGTCTCGTGCAAAACACAAATCTTTTCAAAACTAAAACTACACAAATCAATTTAAATACCAAAACAAATAAAAAAAATTAATCAATTACTGACTGAAATTAAATAAGAAATACCCAAAGAGAGATCTAAAATTCGAGCTTGAGTTCTTCGTTTTCACCGGAGAGATAGTGAAGAATGTACGGTTGACGCGAATGACAACGACCCAGGTGCCGAACATGGCAACGTGAGTCCGCAGCTGCTTCAAGGCCGCAGCCTTGTCCGGTTTCTTCATGAACATTCCTGGAAACATCCCTTATTCCTTGGGTTTTGATTTTGTGTTTTTGGCTTCGGCCTAAACCCTAGATTCGATACTTGATCCGGTGAAGTGGGCAGGGGTTTGGGTTCAAGCCTTTTACTTTAGGGGGTCACCATGGCACGTGCGCGAGATTTTCGAGACCTTCTTTAGCGGATTGCACACGTGTGTGGTTCAGTTTTGTGAAATATCATATAGCCCCCACGCTTTTCGTAAATATTCCTTCTCATAGGGGCAGGAACATAATTATCCCAAAACCAATGTCAATAAATTATTTTTGAGTTGGTCAAATAGAGATTTTAAACTAGTGAGTTTGGTATATGTTTGTATATATTAAATCCATCCGACTTATAAAATAAAATATTAAATCCACTCATTATTTATTATAGGTTTTATTTATCATTATTAAATCACTTGTACTTCAAAATAAAATACCAAACCCAAATTGAGGCTAAGCGGACTTTTATCAATTCCTAAATATGAATAAAGAATATTTTGATGAACTTTAAAATTTAAATATAATAAAACTAAAAATTCTTACATGTGGGAAATGTAATTCCACAATAAAATAATATTTATTGTTTTATAGTGTTTGGTATAGAGTTTGATGAGCTTATAAGCTAATTTACACTCTCAGTCCAATATTTATAAATTAGCTTATACTATCTTCAAATGGTACAATAATATATAAGTCTCCCTCAAAATAGCATAATCCAAAATAAACAACCATCAAACATATATCACCAAGTTAAGATTTTTATCTAATTCACCAATAGCATCATCTAATATAAATCCTACAATAATGATTAAAAAAGATTAATATTTGTAATAATTTTTTATTTTCATAAGAAAAGAAAAGAGGTGAGTCGGCAAATACCTAATGCGAGTATCCAATAATTTTGTCCATTTATCAAACTCGCTCACTACCTAATATTCACAACGAATTTTGAATTGTAATATTTAAACTCGCTCATTACCCGCCAAAAGATATACCAAATCATGCATATCTCAAGCAAACACCAACAGGTTTGAGAACTAAACTGTCATCCCTACTCACAATTCACTTATTGACTTGAGATTTTGTAATCAATTTTCCTAAACTAATATGTTTAACTGATAAAGAATACTTGGATCTCAACGCTTATGGAAAAAGACATAAAAACTTCCTAATATTTTTAAAAAAGACATACGACATTTATTTTTCAACAGTCTATGTTTGTTTTAACCAGTTAAAAATTGTATTGTTGATTTATATAAAAAGACATGTGAAAATTTATAGTAAATTAATATACTAAATTATATTTTTTTGGTCTAAAAATAACAATTTGCATGTCTTTTTGAAACTTTTGGGGAATATTTTTTTTTTAAGGGTTAAAGCTGGTAAACCATATTCTTTAAGCTTTTAAAATATATATATCATCATATAAATTATTTCATGCTATAAACAAATTATTAAAATTAAACTTTTAAAATATATTAATACATACAAATAATATATATCATAATATAAATTATTCTTCCATTGTAAATTCAAAGGTACTTTATTACCAATTACATCTCATGCAACTCTTATCTTTAATCCTAAACCGATTCTTATCCTCATGCTCAGTAATATTGGATAAGTTGATTTTAGATCATCTTATCTATGATCAAATATAAGATACTAATATTATCCTCATATTTTAGCAATATTAGATAATATGTTCTCTTATATTTATCTCATCTTATGTTTAACCAATATAGTATGAATCATATTGACCAATCCATTACGCTTTAGCAATATTGTAAAAGATCATAATAATTTGTCTGAGACCGTATGACAAGTCAGACCATGTCATGTCTTCAGCAAGATACATTATACTAATATCTATTGTAGAGATTTTTTATGCTTCAAAATCTCACAATATTTTCATATGTATAAATGAACATAAAAATGACTATACATATTCAAAAACAATTACAAGTATGCATGATCATTTTTTTTTATATAATATGCTAATGTAATGAATATAAATGATTAAAAGCATGTATCATTCAGATACCACTGAAAGATTATGGTTTATCAGACGCAGTGGAAAGGGCGCGGGAACGAATCTTGAATTTTTTTTGGATTAAATCTCTTAAATCATATTTTTTAAACTTCTAAAAATTCTTTAATGTATACAAATAATATATATTGTTGATGGTGTTTTTAGGCACTATAGTATTTTAAAACAGCACGGCAGGGACAAAATGGTAATTCCCTTCTTGATCAAAGTCATAAATACCCACCCGGTCACATGAGTATCATAAAACAGTGGAGACCGAGCACTTTCATCAGTAAACCGACCACTTGGATCAGCGACCCGGGCATTAATCAGATCGGCAGAAGCATTCCTAGCTCGAAGGATCATGATGACCGACCTCATGAAGACCGACTACCCTGCGAGACGTGCTCCAGAAGATAAGAAATCATATTCCTACAGGATAAGATATTTAATTATCCCACTTCCATGGGGTAAAATTGATAAGTCATATCCTAATAGGATAAAAAGAGTAAAGAGAGTAAAGATAGTATTGATTAGGAATCCTTATGGGAAAAGGGAATTGTTCAACTAGGAAACCTTGTAGGAAAAGAAAATCATCTTAGACTGGGAATTCTTGTACAAGTAGGAATCTGATTTCTTCACCATTATAAATAGGAGGGTAGAGTATGCATAAGGGGCGGGATCAATCCAAGGCATCAGAATCATTATTGAAAAACTTGTAAGCTCAAGAGATATCAGAGAAGCATATCTCAGCAATAAAAGTATCATTCAGTTTGTGTCCGTGGACGTAGGTCGGATCCAAATCCACCGAACCACGTTAAATCTTCTTGTCGATTGGTGCATTATCTGTCCTCTGCTAAATTTGCTTTTGGTTTCCCCCATAACCAAACAAATTCACAGTTGAAGGAGGATTACCTCGGGGGTGATATTCCCATATTAGCCTGAGACCAAAATCCACCGTCAACAGTTGGCGCCGTCTGTGGGGACTTCAACAAAAAGCGGCTCGCGTGGTAAGACGATGGCAGAAGGTGGAAATCACCGGTCGACAGGGAGTTCAACAGTCCGCAGATTTAATTATCGAAATTAAAGGGGATCCGAATCTGCCATACTTGTTCTACATTGGGTCTTTAATGTGAGATAACCAATCCCGGAGTCGGGACCAAGTTTGTGCCTGAGAATCAGAACAAATCATATGGACAATCGGGTTATTATGAATCGAATCAGGCCCGACCTGGTGGTGGAGTGGGAATAGTGCTCCTGCCACGGCCCCAAAGTTCGCAGAAAGCAGCTGTGCCTAAACTTTTCGTTCCGCCCCCCTGAATCTGCCCTCATTGCGCAAGGAGCACGAGAGGTATGATTCGTCAAGATCCAATGGTGGGCATGCAATGGGAGGTGTTTCAGGTGGTGGGCAGAGACTAGATTCCTCGGGCACTGGCTGGACCAAGCCTAGCGGACCGAAGCTTAGGCCGCCAAAATCATCAAGCAACAGGTCATCGTCATCAGATCAGGATGAGATTGAGATCGAAATCGCTGAAGTTTTGTACGGGATGATGAGGCAGCCACAGGCTCTTCAACTACTCTCACGTCCGCTATTGCTCCGAAGAGGAAGGGCCCCGGCCAGAGAAGTACGACGAGGAGAATCCTTCGATGTTTAAAGTGAGAAATAATCCAATTTCGGCTACGACAGAGTTTGAGGCGGATCAATCTGCCAAGACCGAACCTTCACCCAAATTGGAGAAGAATTCGGCTACCGTAGCTACGGAGAACGGTTCGATATCATATGATTTGGGTAGCACACAAGCCTCTGAGCCACAACCAGAGTCTAAGAAGTCGGAGAATAACGATTTGTTAGCTGATTCAAAAATTTTGACGATCGATTCAAGCAATATTATTTTGGAAAACATGAAGCTTCAATTGACGTCTGATTTTCAAATTGTCGGAAATAGATTTCCGAGGTGCTTGCTGCTGATATGTTTGAGCAGATGTTGATGAAGAAGGAGTATGAGTATTCGATGAATGATTGTTCGGTCATTTATTGAGGATTCAGTGTGTTTTATGTCATATGGTGGGCAACTGGAGTTCTTTGATGTTGTGAAGAAGTATTTGGATAGGCTATTGGGTGAGGTTTTGGATAAGGCTCTGTTGAAGCTTATCAATTCATCTGTCCATGGGGTTTCTCAAGCAATGCAGGTGGCTGTTAATATAACTGTTTTAGAGCGTGCTTGTGATTTTTTCTTCCGTCATGCTTCACAGCTCTCAGGTATTTCATTGAGAATAGCTGAGAGAAGCAGGAGGCAATCTCCTCTCAACAAATCCCGTGATGCTGCAGGGGAAACATTATCTGGGATGCTCAAAACTAAGGTTAATGGTTTCATGTCATTGATAGAGAATGTGAACTGGATGGCTAATGAGTCCTTACAGAATGGTAATGAATATGTGAATGAGGTGATAATATATTTGGAGACCCTGGTTTCTACTGCACAAACAGGTTTTGCCTGCTCAGGTTCTCAGAATGGTTTTTACAAGATGTCCTTTCTCACATATCAAAGACAATTGTGGGCGCCTCGTTTGGGGATTCCGTTAAGCGGTTCAATATCAATGCTATTATGGGAATTGCGACTACGAAGATTATATTCTCATCTATTTGATCATTTGGATCCGTGAGAAGCATTGCACGGGGAGAGACGATACCCTGTGGCGATCGCTTACTCCAGTGTTACCGAACATAAGGAGAAATGTGCCCTTAATGTTTCAAACACCCTTTGATCCTCACATACCCGATGCCTGTTGCAAAGGACGGCTGGCGACCAAGGCCTCTTCGTTAATCGGCTCGGGGCTGGATTACGTTCCGCCGAGAACCACTTTATTTTCCGGCTCGGGTATGCTCTAGTACCGCCGAGACCGTTTTCTTTCCGGCTCGGGTCTGCTCTTGTACCGCCGAGACCGATGTTTCTTTCTTTCCGGCTCGGGTCTCTCTTGTACCGCCGAGACCGATGTTTCTTTCTTTCCGGCTCGGGTCTGCTCTTGTACCGCCGAGACCGATGTTTCTTTCCGGCTCGGGTCTGCTCCTGTACCGCCGAGACCGATGTTTCTTTCCGGCTCGGGTCTGCTCTTGTACCGCCGAGACCGATGTTTCTTTCCGGCTCGGGTCTGCTCTTGTACCGCCGAGGTCGATATTTGTTTCCACTCGGGGTCGGGTAACGTCCCACCGAGTCGGCTTCTTTGGACTGGGGACGTAACATTCCCCCAGGGCCAAGTGATTCAAACAGCTCGGGGTCGGGCGATGTCCCACCGAGTCTGTCTTTGGACTGGGGACGTAACATTCCCCCAGGGCCAAGTGATTCAAACAGCTCGGGGTCGGCGATGTCCCACCGAGTCTGTCTTTGGACTGGGGACGTAACATTCCCCCAGGGCCAAGTGATTCAAACAGCTCGGGGTCGGGCGATGTCCCACCGAGTCTGTCTTTGGACTGGGGACGTAACATTCCCCCAGGGCCAAGTGATTCAAACAGCTCGGGGTCGGGCGATGTCCCACCGAGTCTGTCTTTGGACTGGGGATGTAACATTCCCCCAGGGCCAAGTGATTCAAACAGCTCGGGGTCGGGCGATGTCCCACCGAGTCTGTCTTTGGACTGGGGACGTAAACATTCCCCGGGCCAAGTGATTCAAACAGCTCGGGGTCGGGCGATGTCCCACCGAGTCTGTCTTTGGACTGGGGACGTAACATTCCCCCAGGGCCAAGTGATTCAAACAGCTCGAGGTCGGGCGATGTCCCACCGAGTCTGTCTTTGGACTGGGGACGTAACATTCCCCCAGGGCCAAGTGATTCAAACAGCTCGGGGTCGGGCGATGTCCCACCGAGTCTGTCTTTGGACTGGGGACGTAACATTCCCCCAGGGCCAAGTGATTCAAACAGCTCGGGGTCGGGCGATGTCCCACCGAGTCTGTCTTTGGACTGGGGACGTAACATTCCCCCAGGGCCAAGTGATTCAAACAGCTCGGGGTCGGGCGATGTCCCACCGAGTCTGTCTTTGGACTGGGGACGTAAACATTCCCCCAGGGCCAAGTGATTCAAACAGCTCGGGGTCGGGCGATGTCCACCGAGTCTGTCTTTGGACTGGGGACGTAACATTCCCCCAGGGCCAAGTGATTCAAACAGCTCGGGGTCGGGCGATGTCCCACCGAGTCTGTCTTTGGACTGGGGACGTAACATTCCCCCAGTGCCAAGTGATTCAAACAGCTCGGGGTCGGGCAATGTCCCACCGAGTCTGTCTTTGGACTGGGGACGTAACATTCCCCCAGGGCCAAGTGATTCAGACAGCTCGGGGCCGGGCGATGTCCCACCGAGTCTGTCTTTGGACTGGGGATGTAACATTCCCCCAGAGCCAAGTCTTTCTTTCAGCTCGGGGTCGGGTCACGTCCCACCGAGTCAGCTTCTTTGGACTGGGGATGTAACATTCCCCCAGAGTCAAGTCTTTCTTTCAGCTCGGGGTCGGGTCACGTCCCACCGAGTCAGCTTCTTTGAACTGGGGATGTAACATTCCCCCAGAGCCAAGCCTTTCTTCCAGCTTGGGGTCGGGATACGTCCCACCAAGAGACTTATCATCAGCATGGGATCGGAGCATCTCCCCCATGGTCGGCCTTCTATTGGTCTGGAGAGGTGACATTCCCTCAGAGCCAAATATTCTTCTCAGCTCGGGGCGGGTTACGTCCCACCGAGTCGATCGTCATCAGCATAAAGGCAAAGCATTTTCTCCACTGGTAGATATCGGGATCCTCGTTGACTGAGCACGTGAAGGTGGCAGGAAGGACCAGATTTGCATCCAAGGCATTTTTTCTCTGCGGCTTCCGGAGTGACCACCGACGGATTCATCGGCACACCATCTTTTTTATAGTTCCCGGCATCAACTCACAAACTCGTTGTTACCGAGAACTAGGGGATAGATGTTGATGGTGTTTTTAGGCACTATAGTATTTAAAACAGCACGGCAGGGACAAAAGGGTAATTCCCTTCTTGATCAAAGTCATTAAATACCGACCCGGTCACATGAGTATCATAAAACAGTTGGAGACCGAGCACTTTCATCAGTAACCGACCACTTTGGATCAGCGACCGGGCATTAATCAGATCGGCAGAAGCATTCCTAGCTCGAAGGATCATGATGACCGACCTCATGAAGACCGACTACCCGGCGAGACGTGCTCCAGAAGATAAGAAATCATATTCCTACAGGATAAGATATTTAATTATCCCACTTCCATGGGGTAAAATTGATAAGTCAATATCCTAATAGGATAAAAAGAGTAAAGATAGTAAAGATAGTATTGATTAGGAATCCTTATGGGAAAAGGGAATTGTTTCAACTAGGAAACCTTGTAGGAAAAGAAAATCATCTTAGACTGGGAATTCTTGTACAAGTAGGAATCTGATTTCTTCACCATTATAAATAGGAGGGTAGAGTATACATAAGGGGCGGGATCAATCCAAGGCATCAGAATCATTATTGAAAAACTTGTAAGCTCAAGAGATATCAGAGAAGCATATCTCAGCAATAAAAGTATCATTCAGTTTGTGTCCGTGGACGTAGGTCGGATCCAAATCCACCGAACCACGTTAAATCTTCTTGTCGATTGGTGCATTATCTGTCCTCTGCTAAATTTGCTTTTGGTTTCCCCCATAACCAAACAAATTCACAGTTGAAGGAGGATTACCTCGGGGGTGATATTCCCATATTACCCTGAGACCAAAATCCACCGTCAACATATATCATCATACAAATTGTTTCATCCATATAAACAAATCATTAAAACTTATCAAATATATTAATGCGTACAAATAATATATATCATCATCTAAATTATTTTCCATGCATACTAATATATTTTTTCCTCTAATGCATATATATATATATATATATAATTATTTTCATGTTCATATACATAAATCACAACTCATAACAATTCATAAAATTTAATCCAATTAAATTTTATAAAAATTGAGACATATACCAACTATAGTTTTCAATCATTGCCAATTATTGAAACTTTCCATCCAAGCTCTGATTCCACTACAATAATTCTCCACCAAGCTTCTTAGTTCCACCACAAGTGTCCTCAGTGATCATGTAACGACCTCAATTGTTTAATTCGCGTTTTGAATTTTTATTCCTGGATTATTCTAAGATATTAGAGTGAATTTTGTTCGCGTGGGGGTCGAGTCCCAACGCGAGGCCGATTGTTATTATAAATGAGAACCTTTTTCCAAGAGATAAATCGTAGAAAAATATAGAATTAACTAGAAGAATTAAAATTGGAATTATCGATTAGAATAAATAATTCTAGATAAAATAACATATACCTAAGATATTTTTCTCCATGTATTTAATACACATACATGGATGTGTATATAAATATATATAACACACACACGAAAAAAAATGAAAAATGAAAAAGACACCAATTAAATTTACAAACACACGTAGAGCATAGAAATTCATACACAAAGATATTTTAAACACACGCAATTGATATATATATATACACAGAGTTCACGTGAAAGCAGAGAGATGAAGAAGGAAAAAAAAGAGGGAATACACACACGTGTTTCACGTCCAACAAATATACAACACATGTACAGCAACAAACAGAAGGAAAAAAAGAAATCAGAAGGGCCGAGAAAAATCAAGAGAAAAAGGACAAAAAAAAAAAAGAAGGCCGAGGAAAAAAAATGAAAGAGATAATAGAAAGAACGAAAAACAGAGAGATGAGAGAAATCAAGAATAACTGAGAGGAGATAAGAAAAAGAACAGTGCCGACCAAAAATGGAGAAGAAGGAGAAAAAACAGAAGCAGAAGCCGTGAGTGGAAGAAGTAGTAGACGAGAAAGATGGGCTGACCGAGAGAGAGAGGAGCAATTTGTAAGTGCAACGTGTTAAGAATTCCTTGAATTTGATTGATTTTTAATTTGGATTTTAAGGAGAAATTTGAAATTGGGTAAAATGGTGGGTTAGAAGCATGTTAAAAATAAACTAGACTAGGTATTCTATATGAATATAAAAAAATCGGGAAAAAAAAAGCGAAAGCACACTCGATACTATTTTATGAAAAAAGTCAAATCTAGTGAATGCTATGTTTTGACTTTCTTAGATCTTACTTTATTTTCTCTTTTGTTTTCTCGAGCATCTGTTCGATTATATTTATTTTATTTAGTTTTTGTTTCGTTTGGCTTATGTTTATCAAGTGATCTGATAGGGTTTTGTGAAATAACTTTATTAGGAATGAAATTATTCCTTATTTGTTTACTTATTTAGAATCGGAAATTAAAATCTTAAAATGGAAAAGGTAATAATAGTATATGTGGAAATTAATGAGAAGAATGATTGAGTTTTGTGTTTATTATTTATTTCTCTTATTGAATTGGTTTTAGAAAGAAAATGGGGGTATATATGAGTACCCACAAGATCGAGAAGTTCTCGGAGGATGGTGAAAATGAGTCTTTGATATTGATTGTCGTCTATGCATGGGTGGCGTGGAACCCCGGAAGATGCTATGGGTAACCTTGTGCACTGTTAGTATGAACTTAAATATTAGCAGTCCTTGATTTGATTACATGATGAAAGTATGAGAATGTTGTACTGTTTCTATATCTAGATTTTGTTCATGAATCATAAGCAAAGCATTAAAAATTAAAAATTCACTTGTGTAGCTGCCTATGAAGTATAGTGATGATAGAGAAAGTATATAGGTTATAAACAGTTAAAGATAGATATGAAAGGAATAGGATTCGCATGTCACTAATTATAAGTATGCATGGACATATGCGTGTACACATATGATAACATATATAGGTACATAAGAAAGTATGGCTAAGGTAAGTGAAATTATAAGAAAGGAACATGCATGTAAATATGTTATCATTTTTAGAAAACTGAGTCAAAGTTAAGAATATTTTGAAATTTAAAGTGTTTTAAAGAATAATTTCAAATGTCTTTGAAAGAAATGTATTTCAGAAAATTGATTTTACAGTTTTGAGACACATAACATGATTTTATATATTTGGGACATGAGGGAAAAACTCACCTCAGTATGTAAATCGAGATCCCGATGGAATTGACTGATACTATGGAATTGATGGACATAGTGACATGTGCACATGTGGAGGACCGAAGGGACGTTCCCAGATCCTCAAGCCGGACTAGGGGACGGCGATACGTAAAGCCCTAGACCCTAGTCTTTGAGCTTGGGTGGTAGCATAGATCCGCACCCCCAACTCCAGTTTGTGGCTTGGGGGACGGCGATACGTAACGCCCCAAGACCACCAGTTTCAGGGCAGGTATGGCATGCTTTGGGAGACGGCGATACGTAACGCCCTCATGTGTCAGATTTTCAGCAGATACTCACAATTCACGTGAAAACATAGAGATGAAGAAGGAAAAAAAAAAAGAAAGAGGGAATACACACACGTGTTTCACGTCCAACAAATATACAACACACATACAGCAACAAACAGAAGGAAAAAAAGAAATCAGAAGGGCCGAGAAAAATCAAGAGAAAGGGGACCAAAAAAAAGAAGGCCGAGGAAAAAAAGACCTGCGTTTGGGGGGAGATGAACTAGCTTGCTTTTCCATTTTCTACTATTTACTTCACTTTGTTAATGCGGGAGTAGTTCTTTCTTTATGAGAATCTCTACTCTTTACAACCGAGACTGATTTCGGTAAGGCAAATTCCAAGTATATTGGAATAGCTTTCTTTTTTTCTCTAGGCTTAGGCTTTCACGGGAAAGGAAAGAGAGAATAGAAAGAACGAAAAATAGAGAGATGGGAGAAATCAAGAATAACCGAGATGAGAAAAGAAGAATAGCAGTGCCGTCCAAAAATGGAGAAGAATGAGAAAAAAAAATAGAAGCAGAAGCCGTGAGTAGAAGAAGCAATGGACGAGAAAGATGGGCTGACCGAGAGAGAGATGAGCAATTTGTAAGTGCAACGTGCTAAGAATTCCTTGAATTTGATTGATTTTTAATTTGGGTTTTAACAAGAAATTTGAAATTGGGTAAAATGGTGGGTTAGAAGCATGTTAAAAATAAACTAGACTAGGTATTCTATGTGAAATAAAAAAAATTCGGGGAAAAAAAGTGAAAGCACTTTCGGTACTATTTTATGAAAAAAGTCAAATCTAGTGAATGCTCTATTTTGACTCTCTTAGATCTTACTTTATTTCTCTTTTGTTTTCTCGAGCATCTGTTCGATTATATTTATTTTATTTAGTTTTTGTTTCGTTTGGCTTATGTTTATCAAGTGATCTGATAGGGTTTTGGGAAATAACTTTATTAGGAATGAAATTATTCCTTATTTGTTTACTTATTTAGAATCGGAAATTAAAATCTTAAAATGGAAAATGTAATAATAATATATGTGGAAATTAATGAGAAGAATGATTGAGTTTTGTGTTTATTATTCATTTCTCTTATTGAAGTGGTTTCAGAAAGAAAATGGGGGTATATCTGAGCACCCCCAAGACCGAGAAGTTCTCGGAGGATGGTGAAAATGAGTCTTTGATATGGATTTTCGTCTATACAAGGGTGGCGTGGAACCACGGAAGATACTGTGGGTAGCCTTGTGCACTGTTAGGTCTAACTTAAATATTAGTAGTCCTTGATTTGATTACATGATGAAAGTATGGAATGTTATACTGTTTCTATATCTAGATTTTGTTCATGAATCATAATCAAAACATTAAAAATTAAAAATTCACTTGTGTAGCTGCCTATGAAATATAGTGATGATAGTGAAAGTATATACGTTATAAATAGTTAAAGATAGAAATATGAAAGGAATAGGATTCGCATGTCACTAATTATAAGTATGTATGGACATATGCATGTACACATGTGATAACATATATAGGTACATAAGAAAGTATAGCTAGGGTAAGTGAAATCATAAGAAAGGAACATACATGTAAATGTGTTATCATTTATAGAAAATTAAGTCAAAGTTAAGAATGTTTTTGAAATTTAAAGTTTTTAAAGAATAATTCAAATGTCTTTGAAAGAAATGTATTTCAGAAAATTGATTTTACAGTTTTGAGACACAGAACATGATTTTATGTTTTCGGGGCATGAGGGAAAAACTCACCCCAGTATGTAAATTGAGATCTCGTTGGAATTGACGGATACTATAGAATTGACGGATATAGTGACTTGTGCACATGTGGAGGACTGAGGGGATGCTCTCAGATCCTCAAGCCGTGCTAGGGGGACGACGATAAGTAACGCCCCTAACCCTAGTTTTTGAGCTTGAGTGGTAGCATAGATCCGCACCCCCAGCTCCAGTTTATGGCTTGGGGACGGCGATACGTAACGCCTCAAGACCACCAGTTTCAGGGCAATTATGACATGTTTTGGGGGACGACGATACGTAACGCCCCAATGTCATGGGTTTGCATATCTGGCTCTAGGGCGTATGGGGGGACGACGATACGTAACGCCCCCATGTGTCAGTTTTCCAGCAGATACTCAGATATCAGTTTTCAGAAAAAAGAAGTTTTGAGATTTCAAATTTTCAGAAAATAGTTTTCAAAGATATAGATTTCAGTTTACAAATACAGTTTTCAAATAGATTTTCTGGAAAGAAAAAGTAGAAATTGAGTTTTTAGCAAAAAGTTTTCAAAAACAGTTTTCAGAAAGAAATTTCAGAAAAGAATTTCCAAGCATTATAGAAGCATGGCATGTTAGAGTAGAGCATAATATACAGACTATGCATATTAATTATGATTTCTGGTTATCATTAGAAGTGCTTAGATGGAATTGATGCATGATAGCATGGTTACATTTAGTTGTATATATAATTGACGAATGTATGTGTTGTATGTTTACATAGAAGAAGCATTTTGTGAAACACTAGTGCAATAATAATATGGTTACATAAACATGTATGCAAATTTGATAATAGTATGTTAAAAGTTTATAGAAAGAATATTTTCTAATGACCGATTTAATGATATTTCAAAATAAAGGAAGAAAGAAAGTTATAATAATTACCTAAACTGGATTACTAAAGAGTATGTAGCAAAGTGGAAAGATATCAGAGTAACGCAGCAGAAGTGAAATGGAATTTAATTTGATGACTAGAGGAATAGGAACTTAACGAGTATAATATGGATGCATGAAAAATATTAATAGTAAACATGATTTAAAGCGACCTGATTAAAAGGAATCTATAGTAAGGTTGCATGTTTGTTAAATTGGCTAGGAGCAGATATTAGCTCAAGTTAATGTAGAAACAAAATTCAGATTTACGTGTATTTACAGCTCAATGAATGAGCATAGTTACTTACTGAGTTTTATGACTCACACCACAACAGTTTATTACTTTTGCAGGTTGTGACCCGATCAATCGACCACAGTCTTCAGAGCTTGAAGAGCCGGATAGCAGCGCTGCAGTCAGCCTGTCACCAGGTCTTGGGAGTATCAGAGTCAAATTGTATAAGCGTAGTTGTATAGAGTATAAGACTGTATTGGTTAAATTGTAAAAGTTTTTATTGATACGCATTTTTGGGCATGGAGCCCAGTGGTTTATAACTTGAGTTGATTATTTAGTGTTGGACTGTGGTGTTGGCCCTATAGGTTGTATTGTGGTGTTGGACCCTATAGGTTGTATTGTGGTGTTGGACCTTGATCCAGGTTGCATGATTTTTAGTAGAGGTCATGCCGAATTTTCTTCAGTGTTAGAGGCTTATGGAGGCAGGATTAGCCTATCTACTACCGGTAGCATCCTGGCTTAGGAGGGATGTTACAGATCAAATCTTGGCATTCAATTGGTGGCTTGATCATTCAAGAATGGCAACAATAAATTCCCTTTAGTCTTCAACACTTGAGCCCTTATAAATATTTAGGTACATAAACTTATCTCTAACTCTTAAGAATTATAGTTTTGCATATAATTATGTGTTTGGTATATTTGGTAAGATTCAAACAAGATGCAAGAAAGACTTAACAAAATTCAAGACCAAGAATCAAGAATCAAGAATCAAGAATCAAGAATAATAAGAAATAAGAAACAATATCAAGACTCGAGAAAGACTCAACGACAATGGCATATGATTTAATATACAATAATAAATACTGTAATTATATTGTAAATCATGCAAATCAGCCTCAAATCAGATTATATCTCATGCAAATTTGCCTATACTTGAATATTAAGCTACCCAAGTTTCCTAATTCAATAAGGTAACTTGAATATAAAGTAAATTACACAAAAATTATCCTTAAATACCAAGGAAAGTTCAAATTAACACACAATTAAGCAGAAAAATCAAATTTGAAATCAAAGTTGGCCACACAAATCTGATTAATAAAACAACAAGATTTAACCTTTTTAAATGTAATGTAATTAACTAACTAACTATCAAACACAACTAACCCAAAAAAAAAAAAACATTTGATAATTTAAACCAAGGCTCCCAAACAACCCATTTTCATACTTGTACCTATTAGAATCGCACCACAAGTAAACCATGCTTCCTTAATTCCCAAAGAACAAAACAAACCGAACAAACTTATCCTCAATTCACGTGTAATTCAACCTTGCACACCAAGCAATCAATTTTTTCTTTATCATGCAAGGTAAATTGCACAACATGGTTACTTGCATATGAAGATTACTTTATACACTAAGGAAACTCAAGTCAACAAAAACACAAACACTTACTTCACACCAAACATATATGAAATTTAAGACTAAGCATGCATAAATTTCAAGATTATAGAAGAAAACAAGATTTGATACAAAGAACTATGAAGATCATGCAAACTAGATGTGTAGTTATCAAGAATTAAATAATAATCAACAAGATTACTCTATTAGCCGAATCTGAACTATGTTTTTTTGTTAGAATTGAAACTAATAGATTCAAGAACACTAAGAAACCAAAAACCAATGGAAAAGACTATAAGAAACTGAATTTTGAATGCAAGAACAATCAATATTTAACAAGACTATTAACTAGATAAGAAACTGAAAAACAAGAAACATAAATCACCAAGAAAAGCGAAAAACAAGAGCAAAAAAACAAAAGAAACAAAGATAAAGATAGATAACCTAGTAAACTAATCAAATTATTGAATACCAATTGATAAGAACCCTAGAAGAACACGCCCTTAGAATTCACGAGTTAAAAGAAACTCTCTGCCTAGGAAAGTAACAAGATCGAATTGAACGAACTCCTTGAAAATTGATGTCTCAAGAATCCAGCTTATAAGATGACGCCACAAGGTTTGCAATTTTATTTATAAGTCTTTAATGTTCAATCAAGAATAATTTTTAAGAGAAACGTTCTCTGACTCCTTTTTATTAATATCAAAATAAAGGCTAACCCTATTACATGATAAAAATTTATTTAAATAAGGGGATAACCCTAATAACTAACCACAATAAATCAGTATAATCACTATTCATATCTTGGGCTTAAAACATAAATTAAATTCAGCCCAAACTTGAATTAAACTATAATTAGACCTAATAAAGCCTAAATTAACTTAGGTTACAGAAACTCTAATCTAAATCCCATGTTCACTCCCCTAAGGCTGAACCTAGACTTGGCTTGGATGCCAAGCATATTAATCCAATGGGCCAGCTTGCCCAATGGGCCCATATGCTCACTACCTAAAAAATAAATATATAAATAAAACCATGGGCTTTAATTATTAAATAAAGTTTAGCCAATTTACATTAAAAAAAAAAAAGACAAACTAATACAAGCCCAAATATATCAATGTAGCCTACTTTATAATGGTCCAAATACCAATATAGCATATTACTTGAAAGCCCAATAATAATATAAGAAGTAGTCCACACACAAAATTGAATGCATATGAAGCACAACTAATGCCAAGATGAATGCATATGAAGTGTATGGATGCCCTCATGGAAGCCCATCTCGGATCACATCAACATTACTACGTCAGATTTAGCAAAGGAAACTGTCTGGATCAAGAAATTCAACACTGGTCGTTCCTAGTATTTCCGATGGTATTATGATATATTGTGACAATACTGGAGTTATTACATAGTCTAAAGAACTAATATCTCATCAGAAATCCAAACATGTACTTTGACGCTACCACCTTATTTGATATATAATAGAATGTGTAGATATGGAGATAGAAAAGAAACCCACTGAAGAGAACCTCTCAGATGCTCTTACTAAATCCTTAAATCAACAAAAGCATGAGAAAACCACCCAAAAGCTATGGTGTAAGGACTCATGACTAATGGCTCTAGTGCAAGTGAGAGATTATCAGTGTTATGCCCAATATCCATTTGATTATGATTATAATGATCACCATGTAATCTTACATGGAATGAAATAAAATGACATTTATTTATTATACATGTTGTTCTTTATCATTCTTAGATAAAATATATAATAAAGTCTTTGGAGTGATTTACATAAGAACAAAACTGAGCTTTAGTTACGAGATCTTATCACTCTAAAATATTCATAATAGATATTATGAATAACAATGACATTGATAATTCGGATACACTATCATATCACCCACTCGTTGTTGGACAATTATGATCCATAGCGTCACTGTTTGTACAGATCATGGTGTTGTTGTACAAATTAACTATGTGACAAAGAGATTGCACTCCTATCATTTGTGATTAAATCACCTAGATGTATAAATGATAGGAAGTCCTTATGATTAGTTTCTGGATTGAGATGGTATGAGACAGTATCAGTCCTCGAAGGATTAATCATTAAATATCACTAGTCGGAGTATTATCGAGATTGGACATCGATAATGCATAAAAGACTAGTATTACACTTGTGCGAGTTGTGAGGGCACAATAGCATATTTCTTATATATATGGGTATTGGATACTCATGCAAGTGTAATAGGAGGTTGTATTTACCGATGGTACAGAAACAGCTTCGCTCTAGATAGACCCCTCGAAATTCCATTGGTATTATGACTACGTGTCTATGGAAGTCCGAAATCAGGGTAGGTGTATTTGGTCTTAACCTGAGACTTACACCGCTAATACTTGCGACAATCAATATGTTTTGGTTTTGGTCGTCCAGGGATTTAACCGGTTCTGTGTACGCCTCTGTTGGGTATACTGAGAATCGTAGTGTATTGGGTGTGATGTCAAGACGAAAGTATCACTCCAGTCATAGTGGAGATGATGTCACGTAGGATACGGAACTAGTACTCTTAAGTACTGCAGTCATCGGGATGATATGACTAGGTCATGTTCATCCGATTATAAAGACTAGTTACCAGACATCCGACATATGCTTCGTACGGGGTAGACACAATTCCAGCCCCAAGCCTAGCACGTGACACATGATACTGGATCGCAATACGCAATACTACGTATACTACACCTGACATAGATTATATATTTCAGTAAGAATATTTCTGGAGAATTGGGTAGGCACGGTGCTTTGCTAGAAGCCAACCATTTCTTGTAAATCGGTAAGCACGCGGTATGAGGTACGCACGTATTCGGATAATCCGATGACAATTGATTTAAACTAGAATTAATCTGGGATTAATTTAGAGAGAGAAAATTAATCTGGGATTAATTGAGGCTTTATTTAATCTGGGATTAAATGTATTTGAAGAGAGAGAACGAGATTAATTTGGAATTAATCGATAGAATAAATTTAATAGTTAAATATGATTTTTCTATTTAATTTATTTGTATGGGCTAAAATTAATATATCAGATATATTAATATGAATTGGATTTCATTACGAAATTAAAAGTCAGACTTTAATACGAACGAACGAATTAATTTAGAATTAATTCATAAACGACGTTCGTAATATATTTACGAGGCATCGTTATTTAATTAAATTAGATTTAATTATTTAGCGACGAAAGTTCGTTTAATCGGATTAAACGGATTCGAGCCGCGGCAAATATTCTTAGAAAAATTTGAATTTTGAATTCAAATGTGGGGCCCACTTTAAATGTGGTAGTTGGGGGAGTGGTTGGCATTTATGTCATACCATCCACTTTCCAACCACATTGGAATGGTTTTGGCAAAACCATTTACCCAACCACTTTGTTTAGGTGAAAAATGGTAAATTGGCTTTTACCAAAACCCTTATCTCTCTCTCATTTGTGTATCCATCACACAAAACACAAACCCTAGACATGGAATGGGCGTGAGCTTCATCTTCTCTTCACTTTGATTTTGTGGCAAAATCAACAAAGCTAGCACTTGGAGAAATCAACTAAGGTGATAGGGAAACCACTTCAAGAGTTTGAATCATCACTCAAAGCTTGGATCTTGGAGATCTCTTCTCAAATTTTAAAGCTCAAATCTGTTCATTGTAAGTATATTCCGTAACTTATTTTGAATTTATGAACACCTTTTCATGCTTATTAGATCATTGGCATGTTATATGAACACTAACAATCGTAAGGTAGTTGATCTCAGAAGCTACTAGTATCGACTGAATACTTGTTATAACACGTCGGTATTTATGACAATTAACATATACATTGAACTAGCTTTGAGGATTTTCCATATGGATATGTTTATCTCATATGCCTATAGAGGACTCTTAATAATAATGTATGAACTGTTGGGGCAGTTGTGGAACCCCTAAGTTCGGATCGGTGCCCTGGGCAGTGAAAATGGGTCTAACCCATGGATATCAAGTATGGGTGTAATTTTAAATCATTTAATGAAATATTATATTTCATTTCGAGTGTATAGGAAAAAAAATAAGGCTGAATTGGAGTCCGGAAACTAAAAAACGACTCGCGCACTGTACCGCAGCTCATCAATTTTTTTTCATTTCAAAGTTCTTTTCCTTCAGCTCAGTTTACAATGAGCTGAAGGAATTAGAGTATCTGACTCTAATTCTTTCCAGTCTTCCCCAAACACTTCAAAAACACCCAAAATTAATTTTTAACTTTAAAACCAACATTAACATATGTTATAGAATAAAAATCAAGTTTTTTTTTTCAAAATATCAAATATTTTTACAAAAACATATATTTATTCTAAATACACACTTGCGTAAATTTTGAATCCAATACACAAACCAAATTAGAATCTCAATAAAAAATATCTTGTGAACAATTCTTGGTCACCCAAAGGTGGTAAAGTGATTCTAGAATGGTATCCATAGCTCTAAGTTTTAATCTAGAGTTCCAAACTCTTATTAACTGTTCCATGTCCAACAAGAACATCTTTGACCTAATTACAAGCATGTTGTGTTTATACTTCTAAAGTATCCTAACACAATTGATTAGCCTTATTCAACATTAAGCTCTGTGATAATGCATCTAATACACAAATAAACATAGCTTAGGAGAATATCAAACATTACCTAGTAAGCTTGATGCAAGATCCAATCTACATCTCATTTTTTGAAATTGTCAGAGAACCTTCAATGTGTGCAAACTTGATTCCAATATCCAATCTTGTTTCCAATGCTTCCAATGCTTCTAAGCTTCACTTCAAGATCCAATATTGATTTCTCCTAGATGAAATATTGTAGAGACCTCACAAGCTTCTTTAAACACTTCTCCAACTTAGGCCAATCTCTCTAAGAATTTGCTTGTATTTGAATTTGTAATTAAAACCTTCCTAAAGCTTGCTATTTATATTAAAACTGAGGTAATTTTTAATTAATAAAAGTTGTAATCAACTTTTAAGTGGGCTTAATCTAATTCGTCCAAATATGTCCAAATATGTATAATTAGGTGTGACTAATCTCCATAGTCTCCCACTTCAATTTAATCCAATTAAATCAAGCCAAGGATTAGGAAATGAATTAGTTAAATGTTTTCCACCTTGATTTAATCCAATTAAATCAAGCCAAAACCACATATTATTACATACTTACAATTACCATAATATTCTCAAATGGTTGAGATAATTATGATTTTACAAATAAGCTCTTGTGTGATTATTGAATTAATCCAATTAATTCAATTAAGTCAAAGTAAATAATCAATGTTATCCAATAACATTTGATTATCTTAGTTGATAATTATACTATCGAATGTTATCTTTTATAAAAAAATAATCGGCTACCCAAGTGCTCAACGAGTACACTTCATATTGGGACTTTCTAAGTTCAGACACTTTTGCCATATAAGCCTCGCTAATAAGTACGCAATTCAGCCACCTCTGAATTCGCGAAGAACACGAACGAATTTTCTGAACTATACAAGTCGAGGTCATCACATATGTTTAATAATCCTTTCGTCGTAGGCTATCCGAGTTGTGCTTATGAAACATAAAATATACCATCAAGTTTTCGAGACGCACATCTCTTGTCGACATGTCCACGATTCTTTATAACTGATGTGATCTAACCTAGGTGATCGACTTTGGCCCAAGATTTAAGAATCGTGACTTTACTCACATGGATACCTAAATCCTTATGGTACACATACGGGCAGACGGATCCTATCTTTCTTCGTACTTGATTACTGGGTGCATCGGTCCACACCCAACGAACATCTAGAGGCTAGACCATGAAAGGTTTCTGACATACATGACATCTGAGTCTGGAGGATCTTACACAAAATCAATATTATCATATAGTCAAAGGATTACATATGCTACTCGACTCGAGGAGATTCCTATTGACGGTAGTGTGTACTTCTAACTATTAGGAATCATCTATGAGTCATTCAATATTCGCTCCAACGAATACCCATATGTCTATACGAGTTTCCAAAACTCATGGTACATCGCGTTAAACCATTGAAACTCCAATTCCAATATACGGCATGTGCTTCTCTTCTAGGTTATAGGAATTCGATTGTATTCCAAAACTAACGACTAGGAATATTTAATTTAAGAATAGTTTACACCTAGTGTCAAAACTATTTTAAGGTCGATGTCATTCTTAGCATATCAATCTAATACGTATAATGACAATACCATTAATAAGGTATAAAATGAAAATGTAATTATTTTATTAATAAATAATAAAATATACAAATCGGATTAGCATTCCAAGCACTAACTCTATCAAACTCCCACCTTCTTAATGCCAATATGGATGGTACCGTAGTCTCATCTCCTCCACATGTTTATCAAATAACTTAGGAGGTAAGGTTTTTGTAAGCAGGTCTGCTATGTTGTCTTGTCCTTGAACCTTCAGGGCCACTATGTCTTTTCATTCAATAATCTCTCTAATCACGTGATATTTCATTTCTATGTTTTTAGACTTGGAATGTGCCCTTGGCTCCTTAGCTTGTGTGATGGCTTCGTTATTCTGAAAGTACAATGGGATCAAATCAGCAATACTAGGTGTTGGACAATTATGACCCATAGCGTCACTATTTGTACAGATCATGGTGTTGTTGTACAAATTAACTATGTGACAAGGAGATTGCACTCTTATCATTTGTGATTAGATCACTTAGATGTATAAATGATATGAGGTCCTTATGAATAGTTCTTAGATTGAGATGATATGAGACAGTATCAGTCCTCGAAGGATTAATCATTAAATATCCCTAGTCGTAGTATTATCGAGATTGGACATCGATAATGCGGAATAGACTAGTATTACACTTGTGCGATTTGTGAGGGCACAATAGCATAGTTCTCATATATATGGGTATTGGATACTCATGCAAGTGTAATAAGAGGTCGTGTTTACCGATGGTACGGAAACAGCTTCGCTCTGGATAGACCCCTCGGAATTCCATTGGTAGTATGACTACGTGTCTATGGAAGTCCGATATCAGAGTATGTGTATTTGGTCTTAACATGAGACTTGCACCGCTAATACTTGCGACAATCAATATGCTTTGGTTTTGGTCGTCCAGGGCTTTAACAGGTTCTGTGGACGCCTCTGCTGGGTATATTGAGAATCGTAGTGTATTGGGTGTGATGTCAAGACGGAAGTATCATTCCAGTCATAGTGGAGAGGATGTCACGTATGATACGGTACTGGTGCTCTTAAGTACTGCAGTCATCGAGATGATATGACTAGGTCATGTTCATCCGATTATAGAGACTAGTTACCAGACATCCGACATATGTTTCGTACGAGGCATACACAATTCCAGCCCCAGGCCTAGCACGTGACACCCGATACTGGATCGCAATACGCAATACTACGTATACTACGTCTGACATAGATTATATATTCCAGTAAGAATATTTCTGGAGAATTGGGTAGGCACGGTGCTTTGCTAGAAGCCAACCATGTATTGTAAATCGGTAAGCACGTGGTACGAGGTACGCACGTATTCAGATAATCCGATAACCATATTTACTGCCAACATATCCAGGGATCTCTTGGGTCACTTCCCAAAGATTCACCGATGACAGTTGATTTAATTAGAATTAATCTGTGATTAATAAAGAGAGAAAATTGATCTGGGATTAATTAAGAGAGAGAAAATTAATCTGGAATTAATTAAGAGAGAGAAAATTAATCTGGGATTAATTAAGGTATTATTTAATATGGGATTAAATGTGTTCGGAAAAGAGATAACGCGATTAATTTGGAATTAATCGGTAGAATAAATTTAATAGTTAAATTTGATTTTTCTATTTAATTTATTCGCTTGGGCTAAAATTAATATATCGGATATATTAATATGAATTAGATTTCATTACGAAATTAAAGTCGGACTTTAATACGAACGAACGAATTAATTTAGAATTAATTCGTAAATGACGTTCGTAATATATTTGCGAGACATCGTTATTTAATTAAATTAGATTTAATTATTTAGCGACGAAAGTTCGTTTAATCGTATTAAACAGAACTGAGCCGCGGCAAATGTTCGTAGAGACATTTGAATTCACATGTGGGGCCCACTTTAATGTGGTAGTTGGGAGAGTAGTTGGCATTTAAGCCAATACCACTTTCCTTTTTATCTACATGGTTTTGGTTTTTGGAAAACCAAGACCCAACTACCTAGTTTGGGTAAAAAGGGTAAAACCTTTTTACCAAAACCTAATTCTCACTACACATCCAACACTTGTAACACTTGACAAACTTGGAACAAGTTAGAAACCCTAAAATCCTCTCAAATGGGCGTGAGCTTCATCCTTGCCTCTCTTTGATTTTGTTACAAAATCAACAAAGCTAGCACTTGGAGAAATCAACTAAGGTGATAGGGAAAGCACTTCAAGAATTGGAATCATCAACAAAGCTTGGATCTTGGAGATCTTCCTCCCAAAATTTTAAAGCTCAAAACCGTTCATTGTAAGTATTCCGCAACTTATTTTTGAATTTATGAACACCTTTTCATGCTTATTAGATCATTGGCATGTTCTAGGAACACTAACAATGGTATCAGAGCCAATTTTAAGCATGAAAATTTTAGGGTTCATGAGTCTAAAATTTGGGGCTTTTGTGTTTTGAGCATGATTCCTTCAAATTGATGCTTTGAGCAAGCTTAGATTATGTTAACTTAGAGTTATGCATGATTAGATTTGAAACAAATCAAACGAAACCAAAGTTAAAAATTTATTCACTTGGCCGAATACTATAGTGCAGTGGACTGCAGTTTTTTGATTTTTGTAACATGAAATGATGTGTTTAAATGCATGTTTAAATGTTGATTGTTGGTTTGATTGGATTGGAATCAAAGTCAATAATGTTTATGTTAAAATCAAAGAGCATGTTGAGCATGAAATGATGAATTTAGGATTCAATTTGTGTTGAGCATGAAATGATGTATTTTGGCTTCAATTTGTTGTTGCATGAATTGATGGATTAAGCATGATTAATTAAGTTAATTGGTATTTTGGAAATATTGAGTTTAATTAATTAATCATGGCTAATACACTTTAATTAAAATAATTGTGATATTTGGAATATTATAATTATTTAATAAGTCTTTAATTATTAATTGGGCTAAAAGTGTGTATTTGGGCTTAATGGGCTTGGTTTGACTAAGTTTGGTTTTGGACTTTTGGTTTGGATCCAATTGGGCCCAAAACCAATTCCATAAAGTCCAAATACATCACTTGGCCCTTTAAAGAATATAATTGGGCCTAATGGGCCTAAATTAATTTGTTGGCAATAGGGTGATTCCTAATGGGCCTTGGCATTTTGGGTTTGATCCATTATGGCCAAAGCCCATGTCTTAAGAATTAATTAAAAGCTCATTGGACTTTAATTAAAATGACATTGGATGTTATTGAGCCTTTGAGACTCATTAAGATTGGATTTGGAATCCAAGTCTTTAAGGCTTATAAGTAAGTGTATATATTTAATTTAGAATTAAATTGGAATTAGTATTGAATACAAATTAATTGGATTTAAAGTTCTAGTTCAATATAATTCAAGAATACTTACTTTGAGTATTTATTCTTAAATGAGTTTGACTCGCGCGAATCAAATCGTTGTTTGAACATTGGATGATCATTAATTCAAAGATTAATTAATTGGATTAGATTGATTGAATAACATGATTTGTATGAATACATGAATGTGTTGTATGAATAATGTATATTAGATGGATATTAGAAGGACAAGGGCAATTTTGGAAATTGTAATAAATTTAGAATTTATTAAATTGGACCTGTGTGTCCAGCCTTTTATCTCTTTACTCTTTGTAATTCTCTTCTCACCAATTCCCCTCAATGTAAATGAGGTTCTTTATTGTATTATGTTATTGGGTAGAAGTTAGAATAGTTCTAGCTGGGGAGAGGAAAGAGAGTGATTTGTTCTAGGAACAATTTGTGAGATATCCATCCGCATATCATTATTAGTTTATTTATTTATCGCGCCTTATTATGCTTTTAGAATGCATGCTTAAGGGTGTATGATGAGACCTAATCAAAGATAATAAATTGGTTGCCAATTTGCACGCGAAAAACCCTCAAAAACATATTAAGCGTTTTTCCTTCCGTTGAGTGATTCTTACTCAAGATCCAAAGTTGGCATTGGTTTGTTGGCCAAAGTCAAGACTTTTTTCAATTGCGGATGTGTTTGAATCATGAGAGTTTTGTTCCATATCGGTGTCTTGTCCAAGTCGTGATTTGTTGGCCAAAGTCACGATCACTTCTTGTCCATCGACATTGATTACGAAGCTTTCCATGTCAATGGGTCCCGCTTAACTGGAATCATAAGCTTGTTGTGCCAAAGCCAAGCTTAGTTGATTCAGAGGAAAAAGGTTAGGAAAATATATTGGATATATTGGCATATATAAGATATATGTTTCGGACTTGGATGTCCACCTACTGGATCTAGGAATTGGATTAGATCCAATTGATCTTAGAGATCTACCTAGTTAAGTATCATACAATTTGTTGGCCAAAGTCAAGATTATGTGTTTATTTAACGGGATCCTAGCCCACTAGGAAACTAGGTTTCCTGAGTACTCGACAGAGGGTTAGAGGCTCACCGAAAAATAGTGGGAGGCAAGAATTAAATTTGCAATATTCGTTTAATAACTTTCCATGCACGCTCATGTCAATATCTCGTCAAATAAATTAAAGTATTAGTTGGGCTAATATTTAATTGTTGTTTTAATTAAACAGTTGGACTGTATTCAAACTACTTCATTTATAGTTGATTACATAATTGGATTATAGTAATCAATATATTTGAATATTACATTTCATTTATAGTTGATTATATAATTGGATTATAGTAATCAATATATTTGAATCTAACCGATCATTTATAGTTGATTGTATAATTGGATTATAGTAATCATATATTTGATTTTAACCAATAAAATTGTAATTATTTATATAGTTAGACTATAGTAATCATTACATTAGATTGTACCTGAAATCATTGATTAAATAGTTGGACTATTAGAATCGAGATTAAATTTGGAAGATTAGTGTTTAAAACATAATCCAAAGGAAAATGTGTTTAAACGACTTTAATTTTCAAATTGGGAATAAAATTTCAGGATGGTTCTGGAAACTAATAAGTTACTTTATTTGATAAAATAACATATTAGGCCTAAGCCCAGAGTTAAGCAAATAGTAGAGCATGATCTTTGGAAGATTCATGTGATGATAACTTTAGTGCTTAATCAATTATGCTTGTCAATGGGACTCTTTAATTTCCTAATCAGAACTAAGAATTAGATCCTTAAAGTATGATGAAGAAATTGAAGGATCTTCATAGATTTATTCTTAGATCTTAGAAGTATTAAATTGCAATTAATAACTCTTGGAGAGTTAATGACTATTCTCAGGAGATAAAGTCAAACTTTGCAATAAGGCAAGTAGCGCAAGGCGCACCCTACTTCGATATTCTAGAAGGCCAAGGCTTGGCCAAAGGCTTCTAAATTGTAAAAAGGGCAAAGGCAAGATCATTATAATCTTCTTGGGAAGATAAAAGATGACATACCCAAGATGTCTGCCAAACTGTGGCAAACGGGGTCACTGAAGCGTGACTGCTGTATGGACAAGGCAGACATGTAGGAATTGAAGACGGGCAAGGCTCTGACTTCAAATATGTTTTTCATAAACATGTTCACTAATAGTATTAAAATTGGATTTTAAATACTAAAAGTGATACATAAATATATGTACCGATGTGCAGAATCTGCTTTGAGCAGGATACTGACTTCAGATTGAGATTACTCTGCGAATAGGAAACAGGACGACATTCGCTGTTTCAACCGTAGATACATAAGTTTAAGAACTACTCTTCGGGTACGTACTTAAATTAGGAAACTGTTATAATATAACTAGTTTGACTAGAAACATTATCTCTATATCGAGTATGACTCGTTGCGAGTATACCTTTATATTCTAGAACACTAAAGTGTTTTATTATATAAAGATGATATTGAGATAAACATATTAGATGTGAATAACATTATTTATATTTTGAATATAAATGAATCTCAAACATATAACATGACAAATAAGTAGCTCAAACTGATTTGACCAGATAAGACTTATATGTGGCAGTATTGTCTGAGACACATTAAACAAGACTCGTGTATCCACACTTTCGAAGAGTGGGTACTAGGACAAATTTGATTCCATTCAAATGATGTCTACGAATCTAGTTTATTAGGTAAAGTACCTAAAACACGTTTTACTTGGTAAAAGTGTAAGTGCCATCGATCTGTTAGCCCTTGTTCATAGTGACGTAAGTGGGCCCATATCTAGCAAGGCTAGAGGTGAATATGAATATTTCGTGACCTTTACGGATGTGGCATCGCGCTATGGTTATGTGTTTATTTTGAAACACAAATCGGAAACTTTTAGAGTTTCGACACGAAATGGATAAACAGATCGGCTAAAGTATTTATACCATCACGGTTAGGCCATGATGAAAATACTTAAGCAATAAGTTTCTCAAATTACTTGAAAGAGTATAATATTCTTTCAATGAGGACTCCTCCTGGAACACGTCAATTTGACGGTGTGTCCAAACGGAAAAACCAAATTTTGTTGGACATGATAAGGTTAATCATGAGTCTCTCTGAGCTACCATTTTCCTTCAAAGGATAAGCATTAACAGTGCAATACTTATTTTGAATAAGGTTCCATGAAAAGTCTGTTTGACAGATTTCATATTAGATATGAACATGAAATAAACAAGGTTTTCTCATTCCTGATGATTTGGGAATGCTAGGCATACGTTTGGATGATACCAAACAAGAACCCAAATTGGATAAGTGCCAATTGTAGGTTATCATAGGGAAACCAAAGTATAGTACTTATATAACTCACTTGAGAACAATGTAATTGTTGCTCACCATGCGGTTTTCCTAAGAGGAATACCGATATGCAGTGGTAAGTGGGAGGATAGTAAAACTCGATGAAAATCAGAGTAATACTATTCAATGCACCAAGTCCGAAATGGAACACAAACAGTTCATCAAGGATGAAACTGTACCAGTAATCTTCTAATACACAAGAAGCGCGTAGAACGGAAGGAGTCAGAAAACAAATTGGGGTATGGGTTTCTGATCTCACCTCATAAAGATGTCTATCTTTTTGAGGTATACCAACTGACTACGTATGAGGTAGTGATACAAGGTATCGACTCCCTATTATGGCAAAATGCCATATGAATCCGAAATGGATTCCATGTATATCAACTGTGTTTAGAATACTAATTGATGTACCGCAGGACATTGTGCCTACTGGTACTATATAAGTCTTCAAGGAAGACGTACATGGATGACAACATACCAACGTACAAAGCTAGGCTTGTAGCGGAAAAGTATTGTTATCAATAT
The DNA here is from genome assembly GCA_019454045.1 of Zanthoxylum bungeanum. Lineage (NCBI taxonomy): Eukaryota > Viridiplantae > Streptophyta > Magnoliopsida > Sapindales > Rutaceae > Zanthoxylum > Zanthoxylum bungeanum. Next base: position 35,764 of record SKCR01008485.1, read on the forward strand.
TGTGTTGATTACGATTCAACCTTTTAACTGTTGCCATGGTAAATCCATTTGGATAAATATGCATCCTGATGTAGATTTTCTATCATATGGATCTCATTGGAAGTCAGAGTCTATATAACCCTTAACTTGTAGCTCATCTTCTCCATATATCAGAAACTTATCCTTGGTGCCTTTAAAATATTTTAGGAAATGTTTCACGGATGTCCAATGATCATTATCTGGATCAGATTGATATCGACTGGTCACACTGACGTCGAAACTGATGTCAGGTCTAGTACATAATATAACATACATTATGCTTCCAATACAAGAAGCATATGGCAAGTTAGACATCCTAACTCTCTCTTCCTTAGTTTGAGGTGCCATTTTCTTCGAAAGATGTATGCCGCATTGGAAAGGTATATTTGCTGCTTTGCAGTTGGTAAAACTGTACCTTTCCAATATCTTATTTATGTACGTCGATTGTGACAACCCTATAAGCTTCCTAACTCTATCTTAGTAGAGTCTTATACTTAGTATATAGGAAGCATCACCCATATCCTCCATGGAGAAGTTCTTGCAAAGGTAAGTTTTCACACTTTGTATCATCCCTATATCATTTCCTATAATAAGAATGTCATCTGTATACAATATTAGGAAAACTATCATGCTCCCACTAACTTTCTCATAAACATATGGTTCTTCATCATTTTTTTATGAATCCAGATAATCTAATTATCTCATCAAAACGACGATTGCAGTTTCGGGATGCCTGTTTAAGTCCATAAATAGACTTTTGGAGCTTACAAACTAAGTTTGAAGTCTCACTGGATACGAAACCCTCTGGATGTTCTATATAGATATCTTCTTCAATGTATCCATTTAGGAAAGTTTTCACATCCATCTGTCATATATCATAGTCGTGATATGCAGCAATGGCTAAAAGAATCCTAATGATTTTAACATGGATAATGGTGAAAAAGTTTCCTTATAATCAATCCCATGACGTTGAATATAACCTTCGCTACCAGTCGGGCCTTAAAGGTTTCCACCTTTCCATCGGGCCCTCACTTCCTTTTGTAAATCCATTTACAGCCAATAGGTTTAACTCATTCAGGAAGTTCAACTAAGTTCCAGACTTGATTGACATGCATTGAATCCATTTCGGATTTCATGGCTTCCTACCATTTTCCCGAATCGATATCCAATATCGCTTTCATATACGAAGTCGGATCTATTTCCTCCAAGATGAGAACATCAAGGCTCACATCAGATGTTAAAAATAGTCTCTTGGAAAAGCTTGATATTTTATTCGACTTACGTAGAACCTATTTTGTAGATCCTTCACCTAGTTGGATCTATGGTTCCATATCAGGTTCCTTAATGTTGGGATCAAACTCATCAAGTTTAATCTCTCTACAATTTACACTTCTCTCCAAAATTACTTTTCAAGAAAAGTTACAAAGTAAACAACAAATATATTTCGTTGTTCGAAATCATAGAGTTGATATCCCATGGAATTTTTAGGATATCCAAAGAACCTATATTTATACCCTCTAGGTGCTAGTTTTTCCCGCTGCGTAATTCTAAAGTATGCAGAACAACCTCAAATCTTTAAATGATTAAGACTTGGATTTCTACTGAACCATATCTGATAGGGGGTGGTAGAAACAGTTTTCGATGAAACCCTATTAAGTATATAGGCAGCAGTAAGTAAAGCATAACCCCAAAGGTAATAAGGAAGATTTGTATAGCTCATCGTCGTTGGCACCATATCTAATAAAGTACGATTTCTACGCTCAGACACTCCATTGTGTTGAGGTGTTCCTCGTGGGCTATATTGGGCGAGAATTCCATTCTCCCTTAAATAATTTCTGAATTCTTCACTCATGTATTCTCCGTCTCGATCTGATTTAAGGCATTTGATGAATTTACTAGTTTATTTTTCTACTTAGTTTCAGAATATTTTGAACTTGTCAAATGTTTCCGACTTATGTTTCATCAAATAGACATATCTATATTTAGACTTGTCATCTGTGAAATTCACAAAGTATGTGGAACCATCATGAGTGGCATGATTTAATGGTCTACACAAATCATTGTGTATTAGCTCCAGTAAATCTCTAGCACGGTGTCCAACACCTTGAAATGAGACATTTTTCATCTTTCCTTGGATACATGACTCACAAATTGGATAAGGATCTAAGGTAAGATTTTCAATCAAACCATCATTTACCAAATTGGATAGACGTCTAACACCTACGTGGCCCAATCTCATATGCCATAATTTAATATTATTTAGTTCAAACTTTCTACTTGTATTTTTCCTTATATTAAAGACATTTTTACATGTTTCCAAAACATAGTGACCGTTTGATAAATAACATTCACATTTCAATAAATTTTCTTTATCATATAAACATAAAGTTTCATCCTTAATATTTATTTTATATCCATCTTTATCTAATATTGGCAGTGATATTATTTATCTGATAATTAAGGGAACACAATAACAGTCATGTAAATCTAATTTACATCCATTTAGGAGACCTAAAACAACAGTTTATATGGCATTGACATCCAATGTCTCGCCATTGCCAACTCTAAATTAGATCTCTCATTTATTCAGCCTTTTTTTAACCCTCATTTCCTGCAGGGAATTACAAATATGAATAGGACTGCCAGTGTCTAACACTCATCCACTATTTGCATCTAAGGCTAATGGACGTCAATAATTGGAAAAATACAAAGTTTACCTGAGGGTCTTGATTTTCCTTTAAGCTCTGGACAGTCTTTTTTCTAGTGTCCAGACTTATTGCATTGTAGACATTGATCACGAGTTACTTTCGGTTTTACACCATTGCGCTTCTTGAAGTTATTCTTTGATATATTCTTCTTCCTCATATTGATTTTCTTTGACTTCTCAGAAGTCTTTGAAGAGACAGCTCCACCATGGATATATAGTGTAGGGTTGCCTTTTTCAATTCTTGATCTGCCGTATGTAGCATGTTATTAGGTTCTTCATATGTAGCTTGCATCGAATGCATATGGAAATTTAATACAAAGCCAGTATAAGAACCAGTTAAAGAAGATAGAATCAAATTACATCCCAGCCGTTCATCAAACACAATGCCCTGTCGTTCCATATATCGAATCTGGTCAATCATGTTCAAAATATGAGTGCTGACAGCTCCTCCCTCTTTGAGTTCAGCACAGAACAATTCATTCGACCTTCGATAATGTTCCATTTCTTGATTGGCCTCAAAAACTCCTTGAGTGTTCGCATGATGCTTCAAGCATCTGGTACTTCTATGTACTGTCTCAGCAAATCTGGGACCATCGATCCCAAGATGTAATATTTCACCTTCAGGTTATCATCCTTCCATCTATCAAAAGTTTTTCGCTCTTCTGGAGTGGAGTCAGGATCGATATCAACATACAGTGGATTGATAGTGACATAAGTCAAACTCCAAGACAAGACGTAAGTTTATTTCCCATTTGAAATAGTTTTTGGCTCCTTTTAGCTTATAGGAATCCAAAAGTTTCATCAATGGATTAGCGGCAGCCATATACAAGACAATATTTTTTAGTAGTAGCAGAATAATTTTCATTTCAAAAGTGATAACACTAAATGATTATGGAATTTTAAATTTATTAGTGCTTTCCCACTACTTTACGTAATTTCGTAATCTCCCTTAATGGAAAAATATAAATTTAACTATCAAAATTTCATAGCGGGAAGTGGATCCTATGACATTTACTACAGCCTCACACTAATGACGATATTGGCCTTTATAAACTTATTAGGTAGACCATTAAGATCAATCACTTCATGTGACTCATGGTTTGGTCCTGAACCATTTCTTATCCACACATTAATAACGATATTGGATTAAGAAGTGTTCTAGGTGTATACTTGTCAATATACACTAATGAGCTTCGTATGTATACCCTCACACTAATAAAGATATTGGGCGACTACGTTAACTCATCATGCTACATCTAATGTTTTACCGGAGCGACCTAAGTTCTGAGCACTTATACCCTCACACTAATGACGATATTGGATATAAGTAGTAAGAACTCATTCATCTCCGTATTGACAAGACAGAACATCCAATAATGCTACAACATTATTAATACAATTACTTAAAAGTAATCACCTAATCACGAGAGATTTATGACAATCAAGTCATTAACTTTATTAGATCAAAGTTTTAATTTAAAACATGCAAAACATATCCAATATGTCTGATGCATAATTAAATTAAAATTACTATGGCATGGATTCAAAATATGTATTGTGTGGTTAAATCTTTGCTACTGATACCATTCTGTTCGGGCAGTTGTGGAACCCCTAGGGTCGGATCGGTGTTCCGGGCAACGAAAATGGGACTAACTCATGGATATCAAGTATGAGTGTAATTTTAAATCATTTAATGAAATACTATATTCCATTTCGAGTGTATTGGAAAAAATGGGGCTGAATCGGAGTCTGGAAACTCAAAAATGAAACAAAAAAAATTCCCGCGCGCAGTGCTCTTACACGCACGCTACAATGCGCGTGCGCAACTCATCAATTTTTTTTATTATTTTCATTTCAAAGTTCTTTTCCTTAATCTCACTTTCCAGTAAGCTGAAGGAATTAGGGTTTTGACTCTAAATCTTTCCGGTCTTCCCTAAACACTTCAAAAACTCCCAAATTAATTTTTAACTTCAAAACCAACATTAACACATGTTATAGAATAAAAATCAAGTTTTTCAAAATATCAAATATTTTTACAAAAATATAAATTTATTATAAATATGCACTTGTGTAAATTTTGAATCCAATACACCAACCAAATTAGAATCTCAATAAGAAATATCTCGTGAATAATTCTAGGTCACCCAAAGGTGATCAAGTGATTCTAGAATGGTAGCCATAGCTCTAAGCTTTAATCTAGAGTTCCAAACTCTTATTAATTGTTCCATGTCCAACATGAACATCTTTGACCTAATTACAAGCATGTTGTGTTTATACTTCTAAAGTATCCTAACACAATTGAGTAGCCTTATTCAAAATTAAGTTATGTGATCATGTATATAATACACAAATAAACATAGTTTATGAGAAGATCAAATATTACCTAGTAAGCTTGAAGCAAGATCCAATCTACTTCTCATTTGTTGAAATTATTGGAGAACCTCCAAGGTGTGCAAGCTTGATTCCAAGATCCAATCTTGTTTCCAATGCTTCCAAGCTTCATTTCAAGATCCAATCTTGATTTCTCATAGATGAAATATTGTAGAGACCTCACAAGATTCTCTAAACACTTTTCTAACTTAAGCTAATCTCTCTAAGAATTTGCTTATATTTAAACTTGTAATTAAAACCTTACTAAAGCTTGCTATTTATAATAAAACTTTTACAATTTTTAATTAATAAAAGTTGTAATCAACTTTTAATTGGGCTTAATCTAATTTGTCCAAATATGTATAATTAGGTGTAACTAATCTCCATTATCTCACACTTTAATTTAATCCAATTAAATCAAGGCAATGATTAGGAAATGGATTAGTTAAATATTTGCCACATTGATTTAATCCAATTAAATCAAGCCAAAACCACATATTATTACATACTTACAATTACCATAATATCCTCAAATGGTATAGATAATTATGATTTTATAATTAAGCCCTTGTGTAATCATTGAATTAATCCAATTAATTCAATTTGGTCAAAGTAAATAATCAATATTATCCAATAACACATGATTATCTTAGTTGATAATTATAATATCAAATATTATCTTTTATAAAAAATAATCGACTGCCCAAGTGCTCAACAAGTACACTTCATATTGGACTCTCTAAGTTTAGACATGTTCGTTATGTAAACCTGGCTAATATGTATGCAATTCGGCCACCTCCGAATTCGCGAAGAACACGAATGATCTTTCTGAACTATACAAGCCGATGTCATCACATATATTTAACAATCCCTCCATCGTAGACTATCCAAGTTGTGCTTAGGAGATATAAAATATATCGTCAAGTTTTTGAGTCGCCATCTCATGTAGACATGTCCATGATTCTTCATAACTGATGCAATCCACCATAGGTGATCAACTTTGGCCAAAGATTTAAGAATCGTGACTTTACTCACATGGATACATAAACCCCTTATGGTACACATACGAACCGACAGATCATATCTTGCTTCGCACTTGATCACCCAAAGAACATCTAGAGGCCAGATCATGAAATGTTTCTGAAATACATAACATCTAGGTGTGGAGGATCTCACACAAAATCAATGATATCCTATAGTCAAGGGTTACATATGATACTCGACTCGAGGAGATTCCTATTGACGGTGGTGTGTACTTCCAACTATTAGGAATCACCTATGAGTCATTCAGTTTTCGCTCCAACGAATACCCACATGTCTATATGAGCTTCCAAAACTCATGATACATCGCGTTAAACCATTGGAACTCCAATTCCAATATACGACATGTGTTAGTCTTCTAGGTTATAGGAATTCGACCGCATTCCAAAACCAATGACTAGAAATATTTACTTTAAGAATAGTTTACACCTAGTGTCAAAACTATTTTAAGGTTGATGTCATTCTTAGCATATCAATCTAATACACATAATGACAATACCATTAATGAGGTATGAAATGGAAAATATTGTTATTTTTATTAATAATAATAAAATATACAAATCGGATTGGCACTCCAAGCATCAACTCCATCATGAACTAATATTAAGACTTGAGGTCTTTACTAAATCTTATGTGAGAGTTATGTAACTTTGAAACTAACTTGAGTCGTCATTTAAAGACTACCTATAGAGGATCGTAAAACTCATGATAAACATATGTTTAGTGAGTTCAATATTCTATAGTGCAAATTTATGGCGTGAGAGAATTCTGATTGGGGAAATTCTCATAGTGCATATCATTAAGATTATGATCAACACTAAACTAATGACTATTAAAGTAGACAAATTATATGCTCTAAGTCATTGGTGGAATAATAGTTCGGGCAAATGATTGTATCATACAAAAATCATTTACGGAAAGGTTCTAGTCTTTCTTATTCTTAGGTCATTAGACACTATTAGGTTTCATTCATGATTATTGGAACAAGGTAATCACATGATAGTATTCATTGAAGGATAGATTATATGGACTTAATCTATCACGATTGGTTCTATGTGCGACTTAAGAACAAACCTAATGGGTTACATATTATAGGTATGTTAGTATAAAATTGTATTGTGTAAAAAGGGAAATGGTGTAGAATATGTTTACAAATTCAGGAATCATTTTAGCATTTATTAGCACGAGAAATTAAGAGATTTAGGGTTAAAAATCATATTCATAGTTCAGAAAATCATTTAGGGTGTTAGAATCTCTAAGATATTACTAAAATCATAATCAAAATCATCCAAAGATATAATTATGATTCTATATATCTATAAGATATCGTTACATAATCATTGAGATATGATTATAATGATTATTAATATATTTAGTTTCTATATATAACTTGGTGTGCTTATATAAAGACACATCTCTTGTAATTATAAGTATCTTGAAAATATACAATTATCTTATTTCTTTTTAAAAAAAATAGATCTCTTGTAATTCTAAGTATCCAGAAATATAGAATTGTCTTATTTCTTTACATGATATCAGTGTCAATCTTTCTCTAGGTTTCAGTTTCTCTTTTTTCGAGTCATTGTTCAAGCCGGCGAGTGGGGAACACGTGCCACTACATACGTGTGAGCTTCACGCGCTGCATCTTCTTTGTTAGTCTTGACAATACCAATGACAATGAAATACTCAGATCTTATTGGTTATTTGTCCATTGTTCGCATCAAGTTCCACATCTGATTCTTTTTTTGAGGATTTTGTCACGAGGTGGTTTGGCAAGTTTTCTATAGATGTTTTTATTTATTTTGGAATAGTTTAAACTTAACCAAAATGTTGTCTGATTTCATGTTAAAACATGAGTGTTTTATTCAAAAACTGTGAGTCATTTTAGCGTTGTTATGAATTTTATGAGGGAAATCAAATTTCATTTGATGGTAGGGTTTCACCCTAAATGGATGACATCATATATGATTGCCAAATCATATTTGCACCTTCCAAACTCTCCTAGGATGTCTATGGAAGGTTAAACTAGGTTTTTGCTAACCATATACCTATATAAACTCCACTTTATACGTGTTTTTTCTAACCATAAGGCTAACTATGAATTTCACACAATTCTCCTCTATTATTCTTCTCATTTCTCTTACTAGGGTTAGAGTTCTTAGGTCACACTCTTTGGACTAGCATTTATCAAGTGTGTAGTGTAAACACAAAAGTAGATCTATACTAATGTGGATACCATTAGAGATCATCTATTTGGTGATCTCGCTTAGAGATCAAGATGTTCATGGGAGCTCTTGGAGAAATCATAAAACTCTCGGTTTGTGATTTGTTGATATATATTTCATTAACCATAAAACTTTTTTCTTATTTTATATTTTTTTATGCTTAATTTTTTATTATGTTTCCCATAAGTATATTATTTAATGATCCTGTTGGTTTGGGATTGCGAGAGCAATATTCATTAATTCAAATTTTTTCGTTGCGCATCGCTATTTAATTCCCAATAGGAGCATCATCTGAATGCAACCATAGTACATGGAAATACAACACCATTTTACTCAAAGGTAACTTCAAGCTTAAAACTTATAAGTGGCTCTTTAATATGTTATCCTTCATGTAATTTTAGATAAAAATAAATATCAAGACTGATGGTCATTCATTTAAAGCAATTATCTCAATTCAAAATATCTCAATATCAAATTTAATTCTTAATTAAAACATAATTATTATAAGTGCTTAAATATACAAAGAATAATCTCAAGACAAACTTAATTGAATAATTCATTCTTGACATCAACTAACATTTATCATTTTCTAAGAGCTAAATTTTTTAATGCATATCAAATCTATATCATAAGTATGTGATATTCTAACAAGATATGACTCAAAATAAAAAATTTTAAAATAAAAACAAAAATGTCTACTCTCTACCCCCAAACTTAAAATAAACATTGACTTCAATGTTGAAAAATAAAACATAGGGAAATAAATAGATACTCCATAGGTTTTATAGAGTAGACAGGTCCTCGTTGGTTGATTAGTTCAAAAGTTTTGACTCCCAAGCTTGTTTGGAAACCTGGATCATTGAAAAAAGACATAAATAAGTAAAACGTAATTAATAAGTAAAATAAAATAAAATAAAACATAAAGAAAGTTTAAATTGCTTGGGTTGCCTTCAAATAGCACTTAATTTATTATATTTAGCGAGACTTTCTCTGAAGAGAGATTTCTTCAAAGTGGCTTCAACGTGACTTTAGGCGTCATAAATAGGAAAGTCCCATGAGCATTACTATTCAACTTCATATTCCAAACATGAGATGAAAAATAAATATCTTCTTTGTTATGTGCATATGTCACATTTTTCAAGTTTTCATCTTTTATAGAACTTGAATGGAAAGATGGATTATCATGAGGTCTTTTAAGATGCTTGAATTGAAATAGTTGTCATTTTGTCAAGCTCATAGGCGGTGTCAATGATCCTAACTTCTCAATGTTGTGATGTGTACCATTGTATCATGAGATTTTCAGTAGGATCACCCAAATGCTCTTACCCATCTCTTTATTCCATAACTCCTTCATACATGCACTGAATGAATGAAAGGTTTTTTAAATGAATTTTAGACTATGTTTGCTCAGGTCCTTGAATAGAAATCTTAGTCTCTATATATAACTCTTCTCACTCCCCATTATAATGCCTTTGTAATTCTCTTCATTCCATTGGTCATCTTCAGTGTCACTTAGTAATATCTCTTATGGTATATAGCTCTGGTTGTTGGTTAGCCATCTCACTTGAGTCTCCAGTGCTCTTATAAAGCTGTGTGACTCTGAAGTAAGACATCAAACTCGTTTATGCATCATATCTTCATTCTCAACCATCATCTACATCACCATTTCTTTCAAAGATGGTTTTGATTATCGATGAAGTTCTTGAGCTTATTGTAGATGTAGATGCTCAGAATTATCTCTGCTACCAAGGACATGTGTCGACACATAGAAGAAACTACATCAACACACCTCCTCAGTGGAATAATTGCGAACAAATGAAATTCATGTTGGGGTTGGTGCTCAAAGCGTCAATTCCCGTTTGTATTTTCTTAAAAATACTTATATAAAATGTTTTATTATGAATAATACCAGCAGGTTCTATAATATAATATATATCTTCTTATTTGGTAAAGACGTAATTGACCTTAGAATGATTAGTCGTGATGTTGTTGCAAAAGCGTCGTAACTGACATTGAGTTGTATCATGACGTTATCATTCTTAGACAGTTCTTGGTCAAGGTTTACACTACTTGGTCAGTAAAGTAAACCCGTTGAGACCGGTACATGTCGTATAATGGAATATATGATTCTAATGGTTTCTCAATGAACCATGAGTCTTGGAGACTCGTATAGATGTGTAGGTGTTTATAGAGGATAAACACTGAACGACTCACCGAAGATTCTTAATGGATGGTACACCAACGTCAATAAGAATCTGTTGGACAACTATTACCCATAGCATCACTATTTGTACAGATCATGATGTTGTTGTACAAATTAACTATGTGATAAAGGAAATTGATCTTTTATCATTTGTAATTGGATTACCAGATACATAAATGATAAAAGTCTTTATGATTAGTTCCAGATTGAGATGATATGAGACAGTATCAATCCACGAAGGTTTAATCATTAAACATCCATAGTCGTAGTATTATCGAGATTGGACATCGATAATGCAGAATAGACTAGGATAGCACTTGTGCGCGTTGTGGGAGCATAACAGCATAGTTCTCATATATTTAAGTATTGGATACTTATGCAAGTACGATAGGAGGTTGTGTTTTACCGATGGTACCGAAAACAGCTTCGCTCTGGATAGACCCCGCGGAATCCCATTGGTAGTATGCCTGTGTGTTATGGGAGTCCGCTTCAGGGTAGGTGTATTTGGTCTTAACCTGAGACTTACACCACTAATACTTGCGACAATCAATATACTTTGGTTTTGATCGTCCAGGGCTTTAACCGGTTCTGTGTACGTCCCTTCTGGGTATATTGAGAATCATAGTATATTAGGTGTGATGTCAAGATGGAAGTATCACTTCAGACATATGGAGATGATGATCACGTAGGATACGGAACTGGTGCTCTTATATGCTGCAGCTATCGGGATAATATGACAAGGTCATAGTTATCCGATTATAGAGACTAGTTACCAGAGATCCGACATATGTTTCATACGGGGCAGACACATTCCCAGCCCCAGGCCTAGCACGTGACATCAGATACTGGATCGATATACACAATACTACGTATACTACGCCTGACATAGATCGTATATTCCTTTAAGAATATTTTTGGAGAATTGGGTAGGCACGGTGCTTTGCTAGAAGCCAACCATGTCTTGTAAATCGGTAAAAATGTAGTACTAGGTACGTACGTGTTCGGATAGTCTGACGACTGGATTTACTACCAACATATCCGGGGATCTCATGGGTTGATCCCCGAAGATTCACCGATGACGTATGACTCGCACATTTATTAATCTGGGATTAATTAGATGAGAGAGAAAATTAATCTGGGATTAATTACAGAGATATTTTATCTGGGATAAAATACTATTTAAAGAGATAGAACGATTAATTTGGAATTAATCGGTAAAATAATATATTCGATATATTAAACGAAATTGGATTTCGACGCAGAATTAAAATTGGATTTTAATTCGGGCAAACAAGTTAATTTAGAATTAATTCGCTTGCGACGTGAATAGTAATTTTTCTATGCATAATTATTTAATTAAATTTGATTTAATTACGACGCAACGGAGGCCAGGGAGTGTTTGCGGGCCCACTCGTATTTCGAATCAAGTGGGGCCCATAAGTCACATCAATCATCAAATCACTAGTCAATCAAGTGATATAAGTCACATCACTTTGAGTGAAGTGATGCTTGTCATCATTGATGTGAATAGTGATGAAAGTTGATGGAACAGTATTGAACACTCAAATGTGATGGATGGAATGACTAATACAATTTATTTATTTTTTGGTATATCATTTTTAACTTGTTTTTTGAAATCAAGATATTACACACAACACCACATTTCTCTCTCTCTCAATTGAATTCGGCCAATGGCCTCTTTCCTCATCTCTTCTATTCGGCCAAAGAGGGCCATTTTTCTCTCTTGAAATCGTGAGCCTAGGGTTCATTTTCTTCATGATTTTTTTGCAAAATCAAGAGTGCTAGCACACATAAGAGTCCATACAAAGGTGATAGGGAAATATACCATTGAGCATGGAATTCCCTTTTGAAAGCTTGGAGCTTGAAGACAAATCCATGGAGGACAAAATGAGACATGGCCGAGAGCTTCATCCAAGGAAGGAGCAAAAATTTTGTTCTTCAAAGTTTCTCACATCCGATCAAAGTAAGTATTCCGCAACCCAACTTTGTTGTATTCACACTTATTTCTTGCTTAATATTGATCTTGGCAAACCTAGAAACTCCAACAGAATCTTCACTGATTGAGTAGCATTTGTGATTCTTAGAGTTGAGATACCACTGTGGGCACATGAGACATCTTCCACACTTAGATGGTTGTCACGTCACCGATCTATTTAGATCAGACCTTCGAATGTTCATTGGTGTGGATAGATCCTTAGGGTGTCATGTGTGTGTCGAGATATGAACTGTCAGTTCTGTGTACAGAGCATAGGTAGTCCATATATGATTAGAAATCATATAAAAACCATGGGCTCGTGGTACACTTTAGAAGTCTGTTCTAAGTGTTCTTCTTTTGAGATTGCTAATAGAGACATTGACAAGATTGTCCCTATACAGATTTGACATTTACATCTATATCTCTGGAATATATCCCGATACTTGTGACGGAGGAATTATACATTTGCTATAACCTCGACCTGTATGATTTAACGAGTTTATTTGTGGTCGTCATAATTTACCGGTGAGTAAATTATGGACATGAAATATGATTTCGTGACGGATATGCCTGAATCTAGAGAGTCTCACTAATGAAATATACTTGTAGAGCACTAGGATAACATTTATAAATAATATTGATTATTTATAAGTCGTTTAAAGGTTAAATAAAAAATACATGTGAAGGGACCTAATGGTCATTTCCTAATTTTTGTGTATTTGCATTTAATGTTAGATTTTATCAAATACACATTAATTAATTGTCAAATTCAGATATTTGACTAATATCATAAATATATATGTATTTGATATTTAATATAAATATCATACATATATTTAATATATTTGTATTTAAATAATTATTTAATTGTTAAATAATTAAATTAATTAAAAATATAAATATCTAAAGTTGTCATATTTTATTAAATGGCTTGAGTTGCTATTGTTGACTTGTTATAAAGTTATTAAAGTTGTAATGATTAAAGTTAGCAAGTTGATAATGTAAATTAAATGAAACAAAAATAATATTTAAATAATTTATTCTTCACCAAATTTGGCCAACGCTAATTTTTTGAAGTATAAATTATTTTGTTTCATTTTAGGGTTTATAAGTTCAATATACACAAAATATAACACAAAAAGTAGTTGAGAGAAAAAGTTTGAAGAAAAGAGAAAAAACTTGGAAATCTTAAGGTTTTATAAGTTTTCTTTCAATTCTTTCAACATGAAAAATATTTCTAACATGCTTAGCTTCAATTGTGATGCTTTGATGCTATCTCTACTCTTATAGTTTGTGTTTATTTGGTTGTGAACTTGAATGAAAGATTGATGCATGTAAGAAAGCTTAAAATGATTTTAAAGGCTTACTTTTGATTCTTTAGAAATCAAGTTGCCATTCTAGAGTTTTTGAGCCACTCTTTGGTGACCTAGAATTGTTCCAGAGTTATTTCACAGTTGTGAGGCTTGTTTAGTGAAGTATTGAATGGATTAAAGTATGAGATTTTAAAGATTTGGTAAAATTGGTCAATTTGATGAAATTGAAAAATTAGGGTTCATAACCCATTCTAAAATTGGGGATTTTCATATATGTGATGTATTATGGAGTTTATATGATGCATGTAAAGTTTTGGATTGATTGGATTTGATCTTGGCATGTTTTGAACATAAAAGGACCAAATTGCAAAAATTGAAAAAATGTGGGCTGTTCGGCAATTATAAGAAAATTTGAGATTTGTGTTGCAATCTTATTTTGATGTAATGGATATGTTGGAAATCATTTTAGAAGTGATTTAGAATCATCTAAATTTTATTTGACAATTTTAGGACTAAAATGATCAATTTGTAAAGTATTGGGCCAATTCGGTAATTACCAAGAAATTTAGTTTCTTGTGTAATTTTTCAGAATTTGATAATTGGATAATTAAATAAATAAGTTTATTTAATTGATCCAAGAAAAATTTTGAAATTGAAAAATTTTGATTTTTCACTATTCCGCTGCGTTATCAGATTTCCGCCATAAAAGCCCTTAAAGTCCACTGGGAAGGCGAAACATGTCATTGTACTATTGTACTAGTACACAAAAGGAGATAGAAATTATCTCTGAAGTCCAACAAACCTAGAGAAAACCTATACTTAATTCCGAAGTAATACACACCTAGAGTCTAGAGACCTTTAGAGAAAATAAGGATTGACCGGAGCCGTTAAACCCTGACCCCAGAATGACATTACTCTGAAGTAATGTCACTAAGTGATCATAACATTCTAGAGTGGAGAAACACCGAGATAAATCCAGTCCGGTTCGGGAATATTCCGAAGAAGGTTCACTCCAGAAATCCTCAGAATGCACCAGAAGTATCCTGACCTCAACATAAGTACCCTGAAGAACATGATGTCAAATATATTTGAGGTTAGTGGATTTTAATGGTAATCTACTAATCTTAGCATGCAAGCAGGGTTTAACATGCATAATGACAAATTCAATTACATCAAAATTGCACATAATGTCATATTAGAGTATGTATTATGACAAGTGTACATCATGTATCTGCAAAACACTCTAGTTGTGGACAAGTGTCAGTTAAAAGGTGACACATATATACGTGAGACCCTATATAAGCCAAAAAGCTTGTACATAACAGGATTGGTTAATAACAGATACAATTAGAACATAAGCATATAATATTATTCACTCTGATTAGAAATTACATTGCACACATAAGTTGGAAGGGATGATCCTAACAAAAAATACACATCTGTAGAGACTCAGATTACAAAGAGCTTCCTAAGCAAAGCCTATGATTCTGTTGGACTTCATACAAGCCAAACCCAATAAATTAAAGGTACCCAACACTCTTTCTCTATTCCATTTTTACCGCACACAATAGAGAACCAAGATATAATGGTTCAGTGAGATATGCATGACCTTTATTATTATACCGTGTGAAGTTCTGATGATTCTGCCACCCTGATTGTAGTTGAAGGTGTAATGGTCCATAAAGTGATTGCCCACATATATCTCACCACTCATCATTGTGTTATTTTCACATGGCATCATTCTCTCGGATATCCACATATAGTTGTCAAGTTGGTTGTTGATTTTTTTAACCAGTGTTGTATCCCACCAACACAGAATGTGGCATAATCTTTTAAAGATATTGGTTCTCTCGTCGCCCAATAATAATCCATTATTTGGAACACTTGAAAAATAAAAATAAAGAAAGAAAAATATAAAATAAAAAGAAAGTCTAAGCGAATATTGATTACTCTAATACTAATAAATGTTGGTGGTTTTACGATTTTAACGGGACACGCAACGAAAAATAAAAAATCTATTTTTTCTGATTTCAATAATTTTTATTGGATTATTAAAATAAATTAATTTATTTTAATACACCAAATTCAGATTTCAAAGTCCCAAATAAATCAGAAAACGGAAATCATGCCTAAAAGTAAAGTTTTGACATTTTGATCATTTTGGTCCTTATTTAAATACATAAAAGTAGCAAGATAAGAAGAACTTAAGATCACGACTTCCCTATAAATGTTTCATTATGTCAATCTACTATCTTTATAACTAATCAACTACGATGAATTATTAACATAGAACATCAAATTATCTACAAGCCTATTCCAATGGTCAAATAGAAAATCTTAACTTAATTCAATTTCCTATATTCTTATGATAATTAATGTAAGCCAAACTCATTAATAACAATATCTACTTAAGGTTACACATTCCTTATAGGTATATTCCTATTCTGCACCAGAATATATTCAATAGAATGAGATCATACATTATCAATTCACAATGCTAAACTAAAACTCCACCTATAAAAAAAAATCATATATAGAAAGTCATAAATCAATCACAAAATAAATTTAATCAATAAAATATCTTATTGGATTCCATTACAATTATAGAACAAGAGTAGTTCATGAGAAATTATGAACAACAACATCATGTGCAACATAATAAACGACAAAGAATAAAAAAATAAATCATGAATGTTGTTAATCTTGAATCTCCAGTTTCTTCAATCTTCTCTTTTTAATTTTTGTTTGATCATGTTTTTGGTTGTTCTTGAATGAGTATTTTTGCCTTCAAAAGATACTTATTTTTGTCCTAAAAAAAGGTCCATGAAATAACCCTAGAGGATTCCCTTATATAAATATCATAAAAACCAAGTCTCTTATTCAATTTAAGAGTTATTGTATTAGTGATACATGACTTGTGCGTAATCATAAGCTTATAACGCAAGCGCATGTATCATTCAAGTAGTATAAAAAGTATCGATTCCACGAGCTCTTAATACCTAATCTATTAATTTATGAAGCCAAATTCTTACAAGTATCTAATGGATTGGTTGTTTGATTGGATTGTGACTTAGAATTTAAAACAAGTAAATAAAACAAGCGTGAAAATAGTTTTGAGAAAATTCAATATTTAGAAACTATCAAGGGTTGTGAATCTTTTCAATAACTTTTAAAAGATGAAGTGGTTATTTATGTTTATGTAATATATTGGTTTACTAACCTGGAACACAAAATTATACAAAAGCCTCTGTCGATGGTCAGATGCAAATACCCAGTGTAACCCAATTAATCATTAAGATTAAGTTCCAATTGTGGTTACCCCCGCCCGACAGATATATGTCTATCCTGTAAGGAAATCTATTAAAGAGATATCTATCCTCAAGGAAGATCGTGGGCTATTAAGTCTAGACCGAAACCTAAAATTGCTTTGTCAAGTTTATTTTAAGTTTACCCGATCAATCTTATTAGTGGCCAGTTATCAAGAATCATTAAGCTTAAGACTTATAAGTAAATAGTATATTACCCAAACTATAAACTAACCTCTTATAAACCGGTGATATTGGAATTCATCACAACCCAGATAACAGGTTTAGCTACGACACATATTTACGACTAGTAAAAACTTAAATAAAATAAAGACAAAGTAAATGCTGGAAAGTAAAGGCGGAAAAGTAAATGATGAAAAGCACATGCTGGAAATTAAAAATGTAAAATTACAATAAAAGAAAATGCTGAGGTTAAAGGATCCACTTTTATCACCAACATTTTAGATATCTCCCTTATTATAATATATTAACTTTGCGTGATAATTACCAACCAGCCATATATGTGGTATTCTGATTAAGTCAAATTAATAATTAATTACCAACCGACTAATCATGCGCTATCCTTATTAAGTCAGGTTAAAAACAATTTCATTAATTACCAACCGACCAATCAGGCGGTATCCTTATTAAGTTAGGTTTTAACTAGTTTATATATTATAATTAAAGGAGATTAATCTAAATATTAGTAATAAAAGCTTTATCTTTTACCCCAGCAAATGGGAGTTACCTCCTCATTACTGAAAAGTAAAGAAAAGAAGTATTATTGCGTAAAAATCATTGGCAGAAAGTAAAGAGTGAAAAGTAAAGAAAGGAAAGTGCAAATGCGAAAATAATTGCTGAAAGCTGTAAATAAACAAACAGATACAACTTCTTAGTATTCTTAAGGAATTACATAAAAGAGAGTATGAATTCAAATATGAAATTCGACCTTATGAATCAAATCTGAAATTCAGCCTTCTATTTATAGGCATAAGTTGGCCCACGCGTCGCGACGGCTAGCCATTGCGCATCGCGACACTCCGTAATTTACGGCGCAAATTATGGAAATGGCGACACTTGGCACGGCTGAGTGATTAATTCAATAATTATGCTGACGTGGCGATGATGATTGTCGGCAGCATGTGAGGTTGACACGTGGCATGACGCACGTTAGCAGATTTCATGAGATGTTGACACATAGCAGACACATGTTAACAGATTCGGCGCACGTCAGCAAACGGCGCACGTTAGCAAGGCACATTTTAGCAAATCTTCTCTGATTGTGACACGTGCCCCCGCGCACGTTAGCGGTCGCGGCGCAGGTTGCGTGTCGCAACGCGTCAAATGACAGTTTTGCCTTTTTTTTTATCCATTTTTCACTGTTTTGGCCCCGAATCATCTCCAGAGAGTCCCGAAACCTTATTTATCTTCAAAATAACACAAAATACATCAAAAC
>SKCR01008486.1:0-53890 GCA_019454045.1 Zanthoxylum bungeanum
ATCTCCCTGCGCATGGAGGAGGCTGTATGACAAGAACTCACTTGGGTTGGAAACCAAGCAAACCCCCAACCATCTTTCTCAAAACCCTAAGAACTTTGAATACTGATTTTGTAGGAACAAAACCCAAT
Organism: Zanthoxylum bungeanum; assembly: GCA_019454045.1. Classification (NCBI taxonomy): domain Eukaryota; kingdom Viridiplantae; phylum Streptophyta; class Magnoliopsida; order Sapindales; family Rutaceae; genus Zanthoxylum; species Zanthoxylum bungeanum. Next base: position 129 of record SKCR01008486.1, read on the forward strand.
CAAGATCAGCCCCTAACCACCATGAAACTCACGTCCATGATAACCACAAGCATGAAATCAGATTGTATTTTGCTAGCAATGGAGACGCCACTAAGTTGCCAAGCTTAGATGAGTCAATTTGAACTTGAAAAGGGGAATCCCTCCCTCACAAGAAATTTAGCCATAGCCAAAGCTTAAAAGCTTGAAAGTTTCTCAAAATGTCGTGTATGTTATTTCAACGAAGAAGAAAAAAAAGTTTAAATAGGTTACAAAGAGAAACCCTAAAGGTGTGAATGGACAAAATGTCCTTAAAGTGAAATTACCAAAAGACCTAAAAACTACCCAAAGCTTTCACTCAAGCACGTCCCCAAAAGTCTTTTCCCACCTAAAGTAGCTTAAAACAATGATTAGAAACTAATCTTACTTAAGCTAATTTGAGGTGCTTACATCAAATAGTAAATTGACGTGCTTACTCAATAAGCAAGGTTCTAAGCATAATTAACCCTAATGACCTGGTCAACTAGCTTAATTACATCATAAATAAAGTCAACATGTCGAGCAAAAATGACAAAAATGCCCCCCATTTGGCCGAATTCAACATAGTCCCAAAATAGGTCAAATCGAGTCAAAAGAGTGCTGGTGCTGAAGCTGCTCTGCTATGCTTCAGTCTGAGCTGGTATGGGTCAAATGAAATAGCTTGGGGACCTCTCTGGTTATGCCCATATGTGTCTCTGGTGTGCACTTGACTTGGTTGCTGCAACTGGTCACATAGCTCTGAGCTAGTCCCGCAAAGGCCTCTCTGATCTTCTTTGCTCTTTGGCGTGTGATTGGACCTGTTGGCAACTGCATGGGTTCCTCCAAGTTGTTAGCTGCATCCTATAATGTCTCTGGTGTGGTTGGACTCATGTCACTATATTTGGAGTCTGTTCGGATGGTGGTATTTACTGATTCCTCTCGTGACTTGTTGGATGGTCTTCGGGTGGGGGAATGTCGCCTGTTTCATTGCCGGGTGTCTCCATGAAGTTGAGCTGGTGGTCAGGTCGATTGGGAGGATTCGAGAATCCTCCTCGTCTGGAAGTGGATGAAATATGCTCCAACTGTCTTTGGAGGTCGCTATTAGAACTCTTCATGGCTGAATTCTTCTCTTCCAAAACCCGTAATCGTTCCTGGAGGATGGCTAATTGGTTTTCTAGAAGATCCGAAGGCTCGCTGCTCGAAGCCATTGTTATGTTCGTAAGTCCCGTAGACTGAATAGAGGTTTGTTTACTATAAATCGCTAGGCCCCTACGGTGGGCGCCAAATTATAGACGCTGGTTTCCGGCCGAGGTCTACAATCGAGAATTTGATTGGGGCACTAGCGATCCTGCAAAACAAGAAGGTAGAGTGAGCGGGGAGTACTGGCCACCGGTGTGGTGGATGCTGAAGGCACTCCGACGCCCAAGTCAGTGGTGGAAATGAGCTGTAAATGTCGTAGAAGGAGGAGCAAGGTCAGATATTATCTTGATCCCCATGAGCTGCCGTGAGGGCGGTAGGTAGGGGGTTCTGAGAGTGGAATGAATATTGTTAAGCTATGAGTAGTAGAGCTTGTGTATCCTTTCTCGTAGACTTTCTTCTCTTTTATACACACTATCGGGAAACATGTGTATTTATTGCATTTGATTGCTCGTCCGTTAGATGATGGTAACGGCCGATTCATGAGGGGTATTCATGAGTCTGGGCGTTTCGTGGGCTGGCACATGGTGAGTCTTGGTTACGATTTGGGTATGGTGTTTTACTGGGCATGGGCTTGTGTAATATCTTTGGGCCGATATTCACTTCTAAAGTTGGGCTTCCTTTGAGAGTCTTGGGTCCTATGATTGCAGGATATTGGACCTTCTTTATGTGTGCAGGATTGAGATGGCAACTTGGGCCTGGATCTTATTTTGGGTATTGTTAAGGGAATTTGAGGTGTATTTAGTATTGGGCTCGAAGTGAAAAGTCAAAATTACCCTTGGCCTAAATTTGGCCCATATAATAAGCAAATTCTTAGAAAGATTAGCCTAAGTTAGAGAAGTGTTTAGAGAAGCTTGTGAGGTCTCTACAACATTTCATCTATGAGAAATCAAGATTGGATCTTGAAGTGAAGCTTGGAAGCATTGGAAATAAGATTGGATCTTGAAGTCAAGCCTGCACACCTTGGAGGTTCTCCAACAATTTCAACAAATGAGAGGTAGATTGGATCTTGCATCAAGCTTACTAGGTAAAGTTTGATCTTCTCCTAAGCTATGTTTATTTGTGTATTAGATGCATGATCACATAGTTTAATGTTGAATAAGGCTAATCAATTGTTAGGATACTTTAGAAGTATAAACACAACATGCTTATAATTTAGGTCAAAGATGTTCATGTTGGACATGAAACAATTAATAAGAGTTTGGAACTCTAGATTAAAGCTTAAAGCTATGGCTACTATTCTAGAGTCACTTGACCACCTTTGGGGACCTAGAGTTGTTCACGAGACATTTCTTATTGGGATTCTAATTTGGTTTGTGTATTAGATTCAAAATTTACGCAAGTGCGTATTTAGAATAAATTTATGTTTTTGTAAAAATATTTGAAAATTTTGAAAAACTTATTTTTTATTCTATAACATGTGTTAATATTGTTTTTGAAATTAAAAATTAATTTTGGGTGTTTTTGAAGTATTTAGGGAAGACCAGAAGCTATTAGGGTAATAAACCCTAATTGCTTCATCTCTATGGAAATGTTCCAGATAGTTGAAGCTTTGTTTTGAACAAAGCATTAAGAAAAAAAAAAAAAAAAAAGGCAAAGTCAGCACAAATGAACAGTGCGCGCGCACTGTTCACGCTTACAGTACGCGCATGCACTGTTCAAGTGCGCATGTGTGCGCTCGCACAAATTTTGTTTTCTCTCGTTCTGGAGCTTCCGGACTCCGATTCAGTCTTAGTTTTCCTATACACTCGTAATGGAATATAGTATTTCATTAAATAATTTAAAATTACACCCATACTTGATATCCATGGGTTAGACCCATTTCCGCTGCCCGGGGCTCCGATCCGACCCTAGGGGTTCCACAACTGCCCCAACAGAATGGTATCAATAGTAAAGGCTTAACCACACATCACATATTTTGAATCTATGCTATAGTAATTTTAATTTAATTATGCATAAGACATATTGGATATGTATTGCATGTTTTAAATTAAAACTTTGACCTAATAAAGTTAATGACTTGATTGTCATAAATCTCCCGTGATTAGGTGATTACTTTTAAGTAATAGTATTAATAATATTAGAGCATTATTGGATGGTCCGTCTTATCAATACGGGGATGAATGAGTTCTTACTACTTATATCCAATATCGTCATTAGTGTGAAGATATAAGTGCTCGGAACTTTGGTCGCTCCGGTAAAACATTAGATGTAGCGTGATGAGTTAACGTAGTCACCCAATATCGTCATTAGTGTGAGGGTGTACATACGAAGCTCATTAGTGCACATTGACAAAGTATACACCTAGAACACGTCTTAATCCAATATCGTCATTAGTGTGAGGATAAGAAACGGTTCAGGACCAAAGTAGGAGTCACATGAATTTGATTGACCTTGGAGGTCTACCTAATGAGTTTATAAAGGCCAATATCGTCATTAGTGTGAGGCTGGAGTAAATGTCATGAGATCCACTTCCCGTTATGAAATTTTGATAGTCGAATTTCTATTTTTCCGTTAAGGGAGATTACGGAATTACGTAAAGTAGTGGGTGAGCACTAATAGATTTAAAATTCCTTAATCAATTAGTGTTATCACTTTTGAAATGAAAATTATTCTGCTACTACTAAAAAATATTATCTTGTAGATGACTGCCCCTAATTAATTGATGAAATTTTTGGATTCCTATAAGCTAAAAGGAGCCGAGAACTATTTAGAACTGGAAATGAACATACGCCTTGTCTTGGAGTATGAATAGTTGACTTATGTCACTATCAATCCACTGTCTGTTGATATCGATCCTGAATCCACTCCAGAAGAGCGAGAATGACAAGGAACCCACTTGGATTCTAAATCCAAGCAAACCCCAAGCAACGGACAGAACCCCATCGTGTTAGCTCCTTACGAAAGGTGAATCCATCTTATGACAATAAATGGCTTCACCTTTCGTGGCACCTACCCGATGACATCTTTTGTTGATTCTTTTGTAGCCTTTTGGCTTTTTTCTATGAGGGCCTGTCCTCTCTAGTGCCTGGGGTATGCCCATTTGCTCTTTGTATAGTTTTCTTTGGTTATAATACTTACCTTATCCACACAAAAAAAACCTTTCCAAGGCCACAAAGAAGACCCCCAAAGAACTTGCCCTTGAGAACCTTTAAGATGAATCCTTGCAGTGTTTTGCTAGCAATGGAGACGCCACTAAGTGTGCCAAACTTAGATAATTCGATTCAAACTTGAAAAGGGGAATCCCTCCCTTACAATAATTCGGCCATAGCCAAAACTTTAAGCTTTTGAGTTTACAATTTCGTTGATTACCCTCAAATGAAGAAGAAAGTAAGCTTAAATAGTGTTACAAAAAGAAACCCTAAAGGCGTAAAGACAACAATGCCCCTAAAAACGAAATTACACAAATATCAAGTCTTTAAGTCTTCAAAAGCCTAGGAAGCTTTATTCTAAACTGATTTGGGCCAAATGAAATGGCTTTGGGCCCTTTCCATCGAAGCCCACATGCATCTCTATTTGTTTGTTGCAGTCGGCCATAAAACTCTGAACTAATCCCGCCATTGCTTCTCTGAGTCTTTTGGTCCTCTGCCTCGTAATTGGCCCTTCTGGTACTTGTAATGTGTCCTTTGTTTTGTTGTCGGCCTGGATCATGTCATCCTCTCCCTCTTGAAAAGGATTCGACCTCGAATCTGTACCTGCATCAAAAAGAGTTAAGTCAGAAACATTAAATGTAGCAGACACATTATACTTACCTTGTAAATCCAGCTTGTATGCATTGTCATTAATTCGTTCCAAAACTTGAAATGGACCATCCCCTCTCGGTTGTAGCTTTAGATTTACGTTGTTCAGGAAATCTCTCCTTGCGCATGTGTACCCAAACCCAATCTCCAGGCTGAAATACCACACGCTTTCTTCCCTTATTAGCATGAGAAGCATATTGCTCATTCTTTCGTTGTATTTGCTCTCTTTCTTTCTCATGTATGTGCTTCACCAAATCGGCTTTCCATTTTCCATCTAGCCCCGCATGCTCATCAACAGACAAAGGTAACAAATCCAATGGAGTTAGTGGCTGAAAACCATAAACAATTTCAAAAGGTGAAAATGATGTAGAAGAATGAATGCTACGATTATATGCAAACTCAATAAATGGCAAACAATCTTCCCAACTCTTCAAATTCTTGCCAACTATAGTGCGCAATAATTGTGATAAAGTCCTATTAAATACCTCTGTTTGTCCATAAGTCTGTGGATGACATGTGGTAGAATACAATAGTTTGGTGCCTAGTTTAGCCAACAACACCTTCCAAAAATGGCTAAGGAACTTAACATCTCTATCAGATACAATACTCCTAGGTATACCATGGAGTCGCACTATGTCTCTGAAAAATAAATCTGCAATGTTTGTAGCATCATCGGTTTTATGACATGCAATGAAATGAGACATTTTACTAAACCTATCAACTACAACAAAGATTGAATCCCTTCCCCTCTTTGTCCTAGGCAAACCTAACACAAAATCCATCGATATATCAACCCAGGGTTCACTAGGTACAGGCAAAGGAGTATACAAACCATGTGGCATTAATTTAGATTTAACATGCTTACATGTTAGACACTTATCACAAATACGCTCAACATCACGTTTCATTTTAGGCCAATAAAAGTGCTCATGTAAAATAGCTAAAGTCTTAGTAATCCCAAAATGCCCCATCAAACCTCCCCCATACGCTTCCTTCACAAGCAACTCACGTATACTACAAGCAGGAACACACAACCTGTTCGCTTTAAATAAGAATCCGTCATGAATGTAAAACTTTCCAAAAGATGACTTTGCACAAGTAGCAAAAATCTCACCAAAATCAGAATCACACTCATATAATTCCTTAATCAAATCAAATCCCAACATCCGTGCATGCATTGAAGTAAGTAAAACATACCTGCGAGATAATGTATCGGCCACTATGTTTTCTTTACCTTGCTTGTAGCGTATAACATATGGAAATGACTCAACGAATTCCATCCATTTTGCGTGTCGCTTATTCAGCTTACCTTGACCCTTCAAGTGTTTTAATGATTCATGGTCGGTGTGGATCACGAACTCTTTAGGCCACAAGTAGTGCTGCCATGTCTCAAGTGCTCTCACAAGCGCATATAACTCTTTGTCATATGTGGGGTACCTCAAAGCTACTACATTCAGCTTCTCACTAAAATAGGCTATTGGCCACTTTTCTTGCATGAGAACTGCTCCAATACCTAACCCTGATGCGTCGCACTCAATCTCAAATTTCTTCTCGAAGTTGGGTAGTGCTAAAATGGGTGCACTGCATAACTTCGCTTTAAGGTCCTGGAATGCTCGCTCTTGCGCCTCGCCCCATTGAAAACCAACTGTCTTCTTTACTACCTCAGTCAATGGCGTGACAATGCTACTGAAGTCCTTGACAAATCTCCTATAGAAGCTCGCTAACCCATGAAAGCTTCGGACTTCTGTCACTGTAGTTGGTGTAGGCCATTCCTGAATTGTCTTTACCTTCTCCACATCTACCTCGATGCCATCTGCACTCACAACAAAGCCAAGAAAAACAATTCTATCCATGCAAAATATGCATTTGTCAGAGTTAGCATACAATTGTTCTTTTCGTAAAACATCAAGTACATGCTCCAAATGCATTACATGCCCATCTACTGTTTTACTATAAACTAAGATGTCATCAAAATAAACCACAACAGACTTACCTAAAAATGCACTCATAACATGATTCATCAATCTCATAAATGTGCTAGGTGCGTTTGAGAGACCAAATGGCATAACTAACCATTCATACAAGCCATACTTAGTCTTAAATGCAGTCTTCCACTCATCTCCCTCTCTCATGCGAATTTGATGGTATCCACTCTTTAAGTCAATCTTACTAAAAATTTTGGAACCATGCAATTCATCCAACATGTCATCTAGTCTAGGAATGAGGTGACGATACTTTACCGTAATATTGTTGATAGCTCGACAATCAACGCACATACGCCACGTCCCATCTTTCTTAGGAACTAGAAGTACTGGTACTGCACAAGGGCTCATGCTTTCCCTTACATACCCCTTATCCATCAATTCCCGTACTTGCCTTTGTAGCTCCTTTGTCTCCTCGGGATTGCTCCTATAAGCCGGTCTATTAGGAATGACTGCTCCAGGTATGAAGTCTATCTGGTTCTCAATACCTCTAATGGGTGGAAGTCCACTAGGTATGTCCTCTGTGAGTACGTCACTGTAATCCTGCAAAAAAGATGAAATAGACACAGGAAGCAAAGGGTCAGCGTTAGTAAAATAAATATGAGGCTCCTTATAGACTAACAATAGCATGATCTTTCTAGCCTTGAACACTTTCCTCGCTTCACCCTCATCCATGTAGAAACTCTTTTTAACTCTCCCTTTTGTTTCCCCCTCACGTTCACTCACACCCCCCTTGGAAACTCCTACGGCCTTGGCCTTATTTTTCTCACACTTTCCTCTCTTTGTCACGTTCAAGTTTCAACTTAACCTGATCTTCATGGACTTGTGCAGGTGTAAGTGGGTATAATGTAATGGGTTTTCCCTTATGCTGAAAAGAGTACTTGTTCTTGAACCCATCATGAATAATCTTCTTATCAAACTGCCACGGTCTGCCCAAAAGAATATGTCCGGCATGCATCGATATCACATCACATAGGACATCATCCGTGTATGGCCCAATGGTAAAGCTCAACAGTACCTGCTTTGTCACACTTATCTCCCCACAATCATTTAACCACTACAACTTGTAAGGCTTCGGGTGTCTCGAGCAGCTCAACCCCAATCGCTCAATCAAAGCTGTGCTAGCAACATTAGTACAACTGCCCCCATCTATGATCATACTACACCCCTTGCCATTCACACGGCACATAGTATGGAATATATTCTCCCTCTGCTGCACACTCTCATCCTCTACAACATGTGCACTCAAAGCACGCTTGACAACTAAGGATAAGTTATCCAGCGGGTATGCAGCTCCCTCATGGTCACTAGCATCCTCCAACTCTGGCATCTCCTCCTCAACCTCACTATCAGTAGAGTACACCTCTCCACTCTTTTTATCAATCACTAAGGTACGCCTATTGGGACATTGTGAGGCATAGTGTCTCATGCCCAAACATATAGAGAGGGCCCAATGCCACTTCTTTATCAAACGGTCACTATGTTTTGGAAACATATAGAGATGTTGACATGATCCAGGCCGACAACAAAGCAAAAGACCCATTACAAGTACCATAAGGGCCAATTATGAGGCAGAGGACCAAAAGACTCAGAGAAGCAATGGCGAGATTAGTTCAGAGTTTTATGGCTGATTTCAACAAACAAATAGAGACGCATGTGGGCTTCAATAGAGAGGGCCCAATGCCACTTCACTTGGCCCAAATCAGTTTTGAATGAAGCTTCACAGGCCTTTGAAGACTTGAAGACTTTGGTATTTTTGTAATTTAGCCTTTAGGGCATTGTTGTCTTTATGCCTTTAGGTTTTCTCTTTGTAACACTATTTAAGCTTTCTTTCTTTTTCATTTTGAAACAATCAACGAATTTGAGACGAATATTATAGCTTTATGCTTTTTGGCTATGGCCAAATTCTTATAAGGGAGGGATTCCCCTTTTCAAGTTAAAATCAACTTATCTAAGTTTGGAAAACTTAGTGGCATCTCTATTGCTAGCAAAACACTACAATGAATCATCTTAAGGGTTCTCAAGGGCAAGTTCTTTGTGGCCTTGGAAGGGTTTTGTTCCTACAAAATCAAATTCGCGGTTCTTGGGGTTCTGTCTGTTGCTTGGGGTTTGCTTGGATTTCGAATCCAAGTGGGTTTCTTGTCATAATAATACTGAATTAGATACAAGTAGGAACTCTGAATTAAATAATACTGAATTATGGCATATGAGATTGGGCCACATAGGTGTTAGACTTCTATCCAAATTGGTAAATGATGGTTTGATTGAAAATCTTACCTTAGATCCTTATCCGATTTGTGAGTCATGTATCCAAGGAAAGATGACAAAGGCCCCATTTCAAGGTGTTGGACACCGTACTGGAGATTTACTGGAGCTAATACACAGCGATGTGTGTGGTCCATTAAATCATGCCGCTCATGATTGACAAGAACTCACTTGGGTTGGAAACCAAGCAAACCCCCAAGCATCTTTCTCAAAACCCCAAGAACTTTGAATACTGATTTTGTAGGAACAAAACCCAACCAAGATCAGCCCCTAACCACCATGAAACTCACGTCCATGATAACCACAAGCATGAAATCAGATTGTATTTTGCTAGCAATGGAGACGCCACTAAGTTGCCAAGCTTAGATAAGTCAATTTGAACTTGAAAAGGGGAATCCCTCCCTCAACAAGGTTTTGGCCATAGCCATGGAAAGCTCAAGCTTTTTCTCTCTTTCAAATTCTGTATATTAAGTTGGTTCTCTCCAAAATACAAAGAAGAGTCATATAATAAGGGTTACAAAAGAGTAAAAAGGCTAAAATGACCCTAGAGCTAAAATTACCAAAAGCCCTAAGTCAAGCACCTCAACCATGACCATTAAGGTCCTTTTGCACCTAAATAACCTAAAACAAAGATTAGAAGCTAATCTCACTTAAGCTAATTAAGGTGCTTACATGTTATAGTAAATTGACGTGCTTCCGGCTAAGTACAAATCTAAGCATAATTAAGCCTAATGGCATAGTCAACCATGCTAATTACATCATAAATAAAGTCAAAATGTCGAGCAAAAATGACAAAAATGCCCCCATTTGGCCGAATTCAACATAGTCCCAAAATAGGTCAAATCGGGTCAAAAGGGTGCTGGTGCTGAAGCTGCTCTGCTATGCTTCAGTCTGAGCTGATCTGGGTCAAATGAAATAGCTTGGGGACCTCTCTGGTTATGCCCATATGTGTCTCTGGTGTGCACTTGACTTGATTGCTGCAACTGGTCACATAGCTCCGAGCTAGTCTTGCAAAGGCCTCTCTGATCTTCTTTGCTCTTTGGCGTGTGATTGGACATGTTGGCAACTGCATGGGTTCCTCCAAGTTGTTAGCTGCATCCTGTAATGTCTATGGTGTGGTTGGACTCATGTCATTCCCTCCTTGTTGAAAAGGATTCGACCTCGAATCTGAATCTGCATCAAAATGAGTTAAGTCAGAAACATTAAAAGTAGCAGATATGTTGTACTTACCTTGCAAATCCAGCTTATATGCATTGTCATTGATCCTTTCCAAGACATGAAAAGGTCCATCTCCTCTCAAATGTAGCTTGGATCTTTTCCTCTTGCATATAAAGCCACACCCAATTGCCGGGGTCAAACACAATGCATTGGAAACCTATTATTCTCACCAACTCTGCATTTCCCTTATCATTCATACTCCTAAGCTTAATAACAATCAAAGATAATAAATCCATAGGAGTTAAAGAATTAGAATCATAATCAATCTCATAAGGCAAGTAAAAAACTAGAAGGATGAATGCATCTATTATATGCAAACTCTGGCCCCGCTATTGCGTTTGTGATCTTCTTAGCTCTTTGGCGTGTGATTGTGCTTGTTGGGAATTCTAATGTTCCTTGGGTGACTGCATTCATGTCAAATGTTGTCCCTTGGATCATGTCAATGATGGTTCCACATTCTTTGTGACATTCACAGATGACAAGTGACAAGAACTCACTTGGGTTGGAAACCAAGCAAACCCCAATCATCTTTCTCAAAACCCCAAGAACTTTGAATACTGATTTTGTAGGAACAAAACCCAACCAAGATCAGCCCCTAACCACCATGAAACTAACGTCCATGATAACCACAAGCATGAAATCAGATTTTATTTTGCTAGCAATGGAGACTCCACTAAGTTGCCAAGCTTAGATAAGTCAATTTAAACTTGAAAAGGGGAATCCCTCCCTCAACAAGGTTTCGGCCATAGCCATGGAAAGCTCAAGCTTTTCTCTCTTTCAAATTTTGTATATTACGTTGGTTGTCTCCAAAATACAAAGAAGAGTCATATAATAAGGGTTACAAGAGAGTAAAAAGACTAAAATGACCATAGAGCTAAAATTACCAAAAGCCCTAAGTCAAGCACCTCAACCACGACCATTAAGGTCCTTTTGCACCTAAATAAACTTAAAACAAAGATTAGAAGCTAATCTCACTTAAGCTAATTGAGGTGCTTACATGTAGTAAATTGACGTGCTTCCGGCTAAGTAGAGATCTAAGCATAATTAAGCCTAATGGCATAGTCAAACATGCTAATTACATCATAAATAAAGTCAAAATGTCAAGCATAAATGACAAAAATTCCCCCATTTGGCCGAATTCAACATAGTCCCAAAATGGGTGAAATCAGGTCAAAAGGGTGCTGGTGCTGAAGCTGCTCTGCTATGCTTCAGTCTGAGCTGATCTGGGTCAAATGAAATAGTTTGGGGACCTCTCTGGTTATGCCCATATGTGTCTCTGGTGTGCACTTGACTTGGTTACTGCAACTGGTCACATAGCTCTGAGCTAGTCCCGCAAAGGCCTCTCTGATCTTCTTTGCTCTTTGACGTGTGATTGGACCTATTGACAACTGCATGGGTTCCTCCAAGTTGTTAGCTGCATCCTGTAATGTCTCTGGTGTGGTTGGACTCATGTCATTCCCTCATTGTTGAAAAGGATTCGACCTCGAATCTGAACCTGCATCAAAATGAGTTAAGTCAGAAACATTAAAAGTAGCAGATACGTTGTACTTACCTTGCAAATCCAGCTTATATGCATTGTCATTGATCCTTTCCAAGACTTGAAAGGGTCCATCTCCTCTTGATTGTAGCTTGGATTTACGCTGTTCTGGAAATCTCTCTTTACGCATGTGTACCCAAACCCAATCACCAGGTTGAAAGACTACACGCTTTCTTCCCTTGTTTGCATGAGAAGCGTATTGCTCGTTCTTTCGTTGAATGTGCTATTTTACCTTCTCATGGATATGCTTCACCAAATCAGCCTTCTATTTGCCATCTAATCCCGTATGCTCATCAATAGGTAATGGTAATAAATCCAGTGGAGTTAGTGGTTGAAAACCATAAACAATCTCAAAAGATGAAAAAGATGTAGAAGAATGAATGCTACGATTATATGCAAACTCAATAAATGGCAAACAATCTTCCCAACTCTTCAAATTCTTACCAACTATAGTGCGCAATAATTGAGATAAAGTCCTATTAACTACCTCCGTTTGTCCATCAGTCTGTGGGTGACATGTGGTAGAATACAATAGTTTGGTGCCTAGTTTAGCCCACAACATCTTCCAAAATGGCTAAGGAACTTAACATCTCTATCAGATACAATACTCCTAGGTATACCTTGGAGTCGCACTATGTCTCTGAAAAATAAATCTGCAATGTTTGTAGCATCATCGGTTTTATGACATGCAATGAAATGAGCCATTTTACTAAACCTATCAACTACAACAAAGATTGAATCTCTACCCCTCTTTGTCCTAGGCAAACCTAACACAAAATCCATCGATATATCAACCCAAGGTTCACTAGGTACAGGCAAAGGAGTATACAACCCATGTGGCATTAATTTAGATTTTGCATGCTTACATGTTAGACACTTATCACAAATACGCTCAACATCGCGTTTCATTTTAGGCCAATAAAGTGCTCTTGTAAAATAGCTAAAGTCTTAGTAATCCCAAAATGCCCCATCAAACCTCCCTCATGCGCTTCTTTCATAAGCAACTCAACATACTACAAGCAGGAACACACAACCTATTCGCTTTAAATAAGAAACCGTCATGAATGTAAAACTTTCCAAAAGATTACTTTGCACAAGCAACAATAATCTCACCAAAATCAGAATCACACTCATATAGTTCCTTAATCAATCAAATCCCAACATCCGTGCATGCATTGAAGTAAGTAAAACATATCTGCGAGATAATGCATCGGCCACGATGTTTTCTTTACCTTGCTTGTAGCGTATAACATATGTAAATGACTCAACGAATTCCATCCATTTTGCGTGTCGCTTATTCAGCTTACCTTGACCATTCAAGTGCTTTAATGATTCATGGTCGGTGTGGATCACGAACTCTTTAGGCCACAAGTAGTGCTGCCACGTCTCAAGTGCTCTCACAAGCGCATATAACTCTTTGTCGTACGTGGGGTACCTCAAAGCTGCTCCGTTCAGCTTCTCACTAAAATAGGCTATTGGCCGCTTTTCTTGCATAAGAACTGCTCCAATACCTAACCTTGATGCGTCGCACTCAATCTCAAATGTCTTCTCGAAGTTGGGTAGTACCAAAATGGGTGCACTGCATAACTTCGCTTTAAGATCTTGGAATGCTCGCTCTTGCGCTCGCCCCATTGAAAACCAACTGTCTTCTTTACTACCTCGGTCAATGGCGCGGCAATGCTACTGAAGTCCTTGACAAATCTCCTATAGAAGCTCGCTAAGCCATGAAAGCTTCGGACTTCTGTCACTGTAGTTGGTGTAGGCCATTCTTGAATTGCCTTCACCTTCTCCACATCTACCTCGATGCCATCTGCACTCACAACAAAGCCAAGAAAAACAAGTATATCCATGCAAAATGTGCATTTGTCATAGTTAGCATACAATTGTTCTTTTCGTAAAACATCAAGTACATGTCTCAAATGTAATTCATGCTCCTCAATCAATGTACTGTAAACTAAGATGTCATCAAAGTATACCACAACAAACCTACCTATAAATGCACGCATAACATGATTCATTAATCTCATAAATGTGCTTGGTACGTTTGTAAGACCAAATGGCATAACTAACCATTCATATAATCCATATTTGGTCTTAAATGCGGTTTTCCACTCATCTCCCTCTCTCATGCGAATTTGATGGTATCCACTTTTCAAATCAATCTTACTAAATATCTTGGAACCATGCAATTCATCTAACATGTCATCTAGCCTAGGAATAGGATGGCGATACTTTACCGTTATATTATTGATGGCTCGACAATCAACACACATCCGCCATGTCCCATCTTTCTTAGGAACTAGAAGCACTGGTATTGCACAAGGACTTATGTTTTCCCTTACATACCCCTTGTCCATCAAATCCCGCACTTGCCGTTGAAGTTCCTTAGTCTCCTTTGGATTGCTTCTATAGGATGGCCTGTTGGGAATGACTGCTCCAGGTACGAAGTCTATCTGGTGCTCAATGCCTATAATGGGTGGAAGCCCACAAGGAATGTCCTTAGTCAGTATATCGTTGTAGTCCTGTAAAAGAGATGAAATAGACATAGGAAACAAAGGGTCAGTGTTAGAAAAATAAACATGGGGCTCCTTGTAAACTAACAATAGCATCAGGCTGCTAGTCTTGAAAGCTCTCCTCGCTTCACCCTCACCCATGTAGAAACTTCTTTTCACTCTCCCTTTGGTGTCCCCCTTACTTTCACTCTCACTTCCCTTGGGTAAACTCTCGGCCTTGGCCTTATTTTTCACACTCTCACTAGTTTCCCCCAAGTTAGTGTTTGCACTCGCCCTCTCTTTATCCCTCTCAAGTTGCAACTTAACATGATCTTCATGGACTTGCTTTGGTGTAAGTGGGTATAGTGTAATGGGTTTCCCTTTATGTTGAAATGAATACTTATTCTTGAACCCATCATGAATCACCTTTTTATCAACACTGCACGGCCTCCCCAAAAGTATATGACCCGCATGCATCGGAATCACATCACATAGAACATCATCTGTGTAAGGCCCAATGGTAAAGCTCAATAATACCTGCTTCGTTACCTTCACTTCACCACAATCATTTACCACCTGCAACTTGTAAGGCTTGGGGTGCTTCAAGCAACTCAACCCCAATCTCTCAATCAAAGTCGTGCTAGCCACATTGGTACAACTGCCTCCATCTATAATCATACTACAACCCTTACCATTCACACGACATCTGGTGTGGAATATGTTCTCCCTCTGCTGATCACTCTCATCCTCAACAACTTGTGCTGTCAAAGCACGCTTAACAACTAGGGATAAGTTATTTAAAGGGTATGCAGCTCCCTGATGGTCACTAGCATCTTCTAACTCCGGCATCTCATCCTCCACCTCATCATCTGTAGAGTACACATCTCCGCTCTTGTCAATCACTAAGGTGCACCTATTGGGACATTGTGAAGCATAGTGTCCCATGCCCAAACACTTGAAACACTTGACATCCTTAGTTCTCGTAGTTGTACCCTCAGTTTAGGTCTAGGCTTACTCGATTCTGCAGTCTCTTTACCCTTGCCACTAGGTTCGGCCCTAGGCTTGTTAAAGCCTCCACTGAAATCACCTCTAGGCTTGTTAAAGCCTCCATCTCGCTTCTCATTCGGAACCCATTTCCCCTTCCAGTAGAAGTAGCCTGAGTACCAAATCTGGATGTGGCCTTCTTCTTGAGTTGCCTCTCTACCTTGATAGCCATGTGAAGCATGTCCTCCAAATCAACATATGATGTAACTCCACCACCATTGGCAATCTCTCTATTTAAGCCTCCAGAAACCGTGACATAGTAGCCTCTGCATCCTCAACTACATTCGCCCTGATCATGGCAACTTCCATCTCTGTGTAGTAATCCTCAACACTCTTGGTACCCTGATACAGATATTGTAGCTTCTGATACAACTCACGGTAGTAATGGCTTGGAATGAACCTCTTCCTCATAAGACCTCTGAGTTCTTCCCAAGTCTGAACTGATCTCTCATAGTTTATTCTCCGAGTAGCAACAAGCTGATCCCACCATATCATGGCATAATCAGTAAACTAAATAGCTGCCAGATTGATTTTCTTCACATCTGAGTAGTGATGGCAATTGAATATCAGCTCAATCTTCTTCTCCCATTCCAAATAAGCCTCGTGATCATTCTTCCATGAAAGGTTGGTATCTTGATTTTAATGCTACCTAGATCTCCATCTAAGTCCCCCCGTCTACCATACCCCTTCGGTCATAATCCCCTCGCTTATCATCAAATGCACCTCTATCATCAAATCGTCTATCCCTCATAGTATGTCTCTTATCAAACCTCCTATCACACCCTCTACCAAACCCCCTACCATGCCTCCGATCTTGTCTAGGCTGAAACCTCTCCTCAACATCATCAAAGTCATTCTCGGCTTCTTCTTCATCTGATGGAATATGTTGCGGTGGTACTCATCGTGGTGGCACATTATGAGGTGGTGGTACATTATGAGGTGGTAGTACATTATGAGGTGGTGGTACATTCTGAGGTGGTGGTGCTCTGGGAACACTGCCCGACTGAATACTCTCTACACTCTTGGACAACCTTTCCAATGCAATATTCATATTCTCCATCATATCTGTAAATTTCTATCCATAGCTGCAAGCTTCTCATCGACGGTTAAATTAGTACCTGCCATTTCAAAGCTCAACAAACAAATCAGTAATAACAAGAAAGTAATACGATATGTAAATCCTCTCAAGCTCACAATCTCACGTGTTTACACTCAATTATATCACTCCACTCGTGTTTGCACTCTATTGGCTTTTACCCGATACTGTGCTCACACTCACTGCCTTTTACCACTATTGAGTTCTTCCTCAATTCAATTACAAATCAACTCAATTCCCAGAATGGTCAACTAAGATGTAGTTCACAAGCTAGCAGAAACACAATGTATATATAGAGCAGGTGGAATAAAGCAAATAAGATAAGTAATCACAGAGACTCAATCGAAAGAAACCTATAGCTAGAGTGCTCATAATAAGAAAGAATGACGAGTTAGCTAAATGCAAAGAATGACGAGTTAGTAACATAGAATTAACAACTAAACACTTGGTAAATACTTACTAATGTCCCTAAAAAATGCTCTCTTTTTTTCCTCCCTTCTCGGCGATTCTCGTCTTCGTCGTGAACCTTAATCTCTCTGGTCTTCTACCAATTTGTTAACTCTCAGTTTTTTACTTCTCCACGGCTTGTCCTTTCCTTTTCAGTTGCCTTCTCAGATATACTTTTAGGTCTTCCCTTTGTTTTTTCAGACCGGTATTTCTTTTTTCTTCTCGCCTTAGCCCTTCGTAATCCCTTCTTCTCAGATCTACTCTCAGATCGACTTTGCTTCGCCTGGTGTCTTTCTCGCCTAGCCTTTCTTTCTCCTTTTTTCTCAGATCTACTCTCAGATTGACCTTTTCCGTCTACCCCCCATCGTATATTTCCCTTGTTTCCCCTGCTATTGCTCTTTCCCCTACCCTCTAGTCTTTTCCCATGCCTCCGTCTGGTGTTCCTTTTGTGGGGCTGCGCCTCCCTGGAGTTGGCCGTAAGGCTGTAAGGGCTGTCTCGGCGGCCGCTTCTGCCTCGCCTCCTTTGAAGCTTGGTTCTGTTTCCGTCTCGGCGCCGGCGTTAGTGACCAATTCAGTTGGTGGTCCTACGTGCAGTGTGGTTTCTCGTCAGCATGAATTTGGTGTTTCCTCTGCGGCCGTCAGTGATGATGATAGCTCTGAAATTGGCGCTATGGGTACTTCCTTGGGCTGTGTGGTCGAAGGTGATGTGAATTGCTTGGATAGAATGGCTACAGTTGCATCCATTATCGCCGATTCTGCTTGGCAATGGCCCCCATCTAGATCTGCTGCTCTTATTGATTTGGCTCAGTCTCATCTTCCGTCTCCTTCTAGTTTGAGGGAGGATATGCTGGTTTGGGAGGAGGATACAAACGGAAGATTCTCTGTGGATAGTACCTGGAATGCTATGAGGTCAAGGAAACCCCAGTTGCATTGGTCTCGAGTTGTTTGGTTCCGGAAGGCAATCCCCCGTCATTCCTTTCTTCTTTGGATGTCTATTCAGGGTGGCCTTTGTATTCAGGACAGTCTGATGAGATTTGGCATCTCTGCCTGCTCACGGTGTATTCTCTGTGGTTGTTCGAGTGAGGATATTGATCATCTTTTCTTCCAGTGCCTCTATTCTTCAAGGGTCTGGTCATCTGTGCTAGCCATGTGTGGGTTAGATTGGAGTCGCCGAGATTGGTGTCAGACTGTTGGGTGGGTTTGTCAGTTCTCCGGAGCCTCTTTATGTCATCTTCTGGTTCGTCTGTCTTTTGCAGCGTCAGTCTACCATATTTGGAGGGAGAGGAATGCTCGTACTCATGATTTGCCTCTTCGGTCTGTTTCTGCTCTTCTTTATGATATTGCTTTTGATGTTCGGAATCGTGTTAGCTCCTTACGAAAGGTAAATCCATCTTATGACAATAAATGGCTTCACCTTTCGTGGCACCTTCCCGATGACATCTTTTGTTGATTCTTTTGTAGCCTTTTGGCTTTTTTCTAGGAGGGCCTGTCCTCTCTAGTGCCTGAGGTATGCCCCTTTGCTCTTTGTATAGTTTTCTTTGGTTATAATACTTACCTTATCCAAAAAAAAAAACTAAACACTTGATTCAAGCAAAGAACACAAAAGCCCCCAATTTTTACCTAAGAAGCCAAAGCTTAACTCAAAGAAATACTCATGATCAATCAAAAAACACTCAAGGCAGAATGTTATTCATGATATTTTGATCACAAATCAACAAGAATCAGCAAGAAACAACAAGATCCAACAATGGCTGAATCAAGGTGGAAGTAAAACCTTGATGCCGAAATTAAATCAACAAAGAACAAAGATGAATACAAGATTAAACAACACAAAGGATAGGAAATCATACCTCATAACCCTATGCTCTGATACCAAATGACAAGAACTCACTTGGGTTGGAAACCAAGCAAACCCCAAGCATCTTTCTCAAAACCCCAAGAACTTTGAATACTGATTTTGTAGGAACAAAACCCAACCAAGATCAGACCATAACCACCATGAAACTCACGTCCATGATAACCACAAGCATGAAATCAGATTGTATTTTGCTAGCAATGGAGACGCCACTAAGTTGCCAAGCTTAGATAAGTCAATTTGAACTTGAAAAGGGGAATCACTCCCTCAACAAGGTTTCGGCCATAGCCATGGAAAGCTCAAGCTTTTCTCTCTTTCAAATTTTGTATATTACGTTGGTTGTCTCCAAAATACAAAGAAGAGTCATATAATAAGGGTTACAAGAGAGTAAAAAGACTAAAATGACCCTAGAGCTAAAATTACCAAAATCCCTAAGTCAAGCACCTCAACCACGACCATTAAGGTCCTTTTGCACCTAAATAAACTTAAAACAAAGATTAGAAGCTAATCTCACTTAAGCTAATTGAGGTGCTTACATGCTATAGTAAATTGACGTGCTTCCGGCTAAGTAGAGATCTAAGCATAATTAAGCCTAATGGCATAGTCAACCATGCTAATTACATCATAAATAAAGTCAAAATGTCGAGAATAAATGACAAAAATTCCCCCATTGGTTGCTGCAACTGGTCACATAGCTCTGAGCTAGTCTCGCAAAGGCCTCTCTGATCTTCTTTGCTCTTTGACGTGTGATTGGACCTGTTGGCAACTGCATGGGTTCCTCCAAGTTGTTAGCTGCATCCTGTAATGTCTCTAGTGTGGTTGGACTCATGTCAACAAGTCTAGATATGGATATGTCTATCTGATGAAACATTAGTCGGAAACATTTGATAAGTTCAAATATTCTGAAACGAAGTAGAAAAACAAACAAGTAAATTCATCAAATGCCTTAGATCAGATCGAGGCGGTGAATACATGAGTGAAGAATTCAGAAATTATTTAAATTAGAATGGAATTCTCACCCAATATAGCCCATCAGGAACACCTCAACACAATCAAGTGTCTGAGCGTAGAAATCATACTTTATTGGATATGGTGCGAATGATGATAAGCTATACAGATCTTCCTTATTACCTTTGGGGTTACGCTTTACAAACTGCTGCCTACATACTTAATGTGGTTCCATCGAAAGCTATTCTACGACCCCCTATAAGATGTGGTTCGGTAGAAATCCAAGTCTTAGACATTTAAAGATTTGGGGTTGTCCTGCATACGTTAGAATGCGCAGCGAGATAAACTATCACCCATAGGGTATAAATGTAGGTTCGTTGGATATCCTGATAATTCCATGGGATATCAATTCTACGATTCCGAGCAACGAAATGTATTTGTTGTTCGCTTTGTAACTTTTCTTGAAAAGCAATTTTTGAGAGAAAGTGGGAATTGTAGAGATATCAAACTTGATAAGTTTGATCCCAACATTGAGGAAAATTCACTTCAAATTCTTTGATTTTTGGGCGGATCATCCTGATTTTCTCTCAGTTGTGGCTAGGGCTTGGGACATTGATGTTCTCGGTACTCCGATGTTCCGTTTATGTTGTAAGCTGAAGAGTGTTAAGATGGCCTTGAAGAAGTTTAATGTCGAGCATTTCTCTCAGATTCCGAGTAAGGTTTTGGAGATTAGGAGGGAGTTGGATAGTGTGCAGTGTGCTTTACAGGAGTGTCCCAGTAACCCCGCTCTGTTAGCTGAAGAAGCTAGTCTTTCGTTACGGTATGGTGACATGTGTCGGGTTGAGGAAGGCTTCAATAGACAGAAATCTTGTGTTCAATGGCTAAATCTCGGGGATCAGAATACTAAATTCTTTTTTACTGCTATGAAGAGTTTTTACGGCCGTAGCAAGATTACTTCTATCACTAAGGATGATAGGACTCGTGTGGAGGATGATGTCTTGGTTAGAGATGAGATTATATCTTTTTTGAGACCCTTTTGGGCCCCCAACATAGTCAGCAGGATATTGATAGGGTTGCCCTTAGATCTGCAATTACTAGGCATGTGACAGCTGAGCAGAGTGAGTCTCTTACCCGGGAGGTTTCTGATGAGGAGATTAAGGCTGTCTTGTTCGCGTTGAAGGACAATAAAGCTCCAGGCCCAGATGGATTTAATTCGGGTTTCTTTAAGAAGTCTTGGAGTGTTGTGGGGGATGATGTCCTTTGTGCTATTCACTCTTTCTTTTCCTATGGGCGTCTCTTGAGGCAGGTTAATGCTACTTCTATTGCTCTGATTCCTAAGATTCCCAACCCTTCCCAAGTTAAGGATTATCGGCATATTTCTTGTTGCAACACTATTTACAAGTGTATTGCTAAGCTTATTACAAATAGGGTCAAAGTTATCATTCCTTCAGTGATTAGTCATAATCAATCTGCTTTTGTTGCGGGTAGGCGTATCAGCAATAATATTATTTTGTGTCAGGAATTGGTTCGAAATTATCATCGGACTGGTTTTCCTATGGGCGTCTCTTCCAGTGCGGTATCTGGGAGTCCCTTTGATTTCTACTAAACTCCGGGCCTCAGATTGTGCTTCTCTTGTTGATTGTATTGTCATGCGTGCTAAAAGTTGGAGTAGTAAGTTTCTCTCTTATGCGGGGCGGCTTCAGCTCATTAAATCTGATTTATTCTCCATTCAAGTTTATTGGTCTTCTTTATTTATTCTTCCTAAGTCTGTTATTAGGAAGGTGGAGAAGATTATTCGTTCTTTCCTTTGGAAGGGTAGTGAGCTCACCTCTTCTAGGGTGAGAGTGGCTTGGAGTAGAGTTTGTTTACCTTCCAAGGAGAGGGGGTTGGGGATTAAGAGATTGGAATCTTGGAATAGAGCGGCTATTGTTAAGCACATTTGGTTCCTTTGTTCTGGCCAGGTTTCTTCTTAGTCGAATTGGGTTCAGTCTTATTTGTAGAGGGGGATAAGTTTTTGGGAGGTTCCTTGCCCTACAGATTGCTCTTGGAGTTGGCGTAAGATTTTGGATCTTCGTTCTTGGTCCCAGCGGTGGATGAGAGTTAGGATTGGGAATGATGAGAAGACTTTATTGTGGTTTGATTTTTGGCATCCTATGGGTCCGATTGTGGATTCGTTGGGTGAGAGAGTGATTTATGACTCTGGCTTAGATAGGATGGCTACAGTTGATTCCATTATTTCTGATTCTTCTTGGCGGTGGCCCCCATCTAGGTCTGCCGCCCTTGTTGATCTGGCTCGGGCCCTTCTTCCGAATCCTTCTAGCTTGAGGGAGGATACTGGTTTGGGTGGATGATAGTAGAGGGAGATTTTCTGTGGATAGTGCTGGAATGTTATGCGGTATAGGGGAACCTTGGTGCATTGGTTTCGAGTTGTTTGGTTCCAGAAGGCCATTCCCCGCCATTCCTTTTTGCTTTGGATGTCTATTCAGGGAGGCCTTTGTACTCATGATAGTTTGATGAGGTTTGGTATCTCTGCTTGCTCGCGATGTATTCTCTGTGGTTTTTCTAACGAGGATATTGATCATCTTTTCTTCCAGTGCTCCTTCTCTTCTAAGGTCTGGTCGACTGTGCTGCCTATGTGTGGGTTAGATTGGAGTTGCCGAGATTGGCTTCAGACTGTTGAGTGGATGTGTCAGTTTTCTGACACCTCTTTACGCCATCTTCTTGTTCGGCTGTCTTTTGCCGCGTCAGTTTACCATTTATGGAGGGAGAGGAATGCATGCACTCATGATGCACCTCTTCGGCCTATTTCTGTCCTGCTTAATGATATTGTTTTTGATGTTCGGAATCATGCTGGCTTTTTACGGAAGGTGAATCCATCTTATGACAATAAATGGCTTCACCTATCTTGGCACTCGCCCGATGACATTTTCTGTTGATCTTCTTTTGCTTGTAGCCTTTCGGCTTTTCTTCTAGGAGGGCCTGTCCTCTCTAGTAGTTTGGGGTATACCTATTTGCTCTTGTATAGTTTTCTTTTGGTTATACACTTACTTTATCCACAAAAAAAAACACAGGTTCTACGTAAGTCGAATAGAATATCAAGGCCTCATGAGAGACTATTTTTAACATCTAATATGAGTCTTGATATTCTCCTCTTGGAGGAAACATATCCAACTATGTATAAGGAAGCGAAATTGGATATCGATTCGAGAAAATGGCAGAAAGCCATGAAATCCGAAATGGATTCAATGCATGCCAATCAAGTCTGGTACTTAGTTGAACTTCTTACAGAAGTTAAACATATTGGTAGTAAATGGGTTTACAAAAGGAAGAGACGGCCTGATGGAAAGGTGGAAACCTTTAAGGTCCGACTGGTCGCGAAAGGTTACACTCAACGTTCTGGGATTGACTATGAGGAAACTTTTTCACCAGTAGCCATGCTAAAATCCATTAGGATTCTTTTAGCCATTGCTGCATATCATGACTATGAGATATGTCAGATGGATGTGAAAACCGCTTTCCTAAATGGATTCCTTGAAGAGGATATCTATATGGAACAACCAGAGGGTTTCGTATCCAGTGAGACTTCAAACTTGGTTTGTAAGCTGCAAAAGTCTATTTATGGACTTAAACAGGCATCCTGAAGCTAGAATCGTCGTTTTGATGAGAAAATTAGATTATCTGGATTCATCAAAAACGAGGAAGAACCATGTGTTTATAAGAAAGTTAGTGGGAGAATGATAGTTTTCTTAATCTTGTATGTAGATGACATCCTTATCATAGGAAATGATATAGGGATGATGCAAAGTGTGAAAACCTACCTTTGCAAGAACTTCTCCATGAAAGTCATGGTGAAGCTTCCTATATACTAGGTATAAGGCACTACTGAGATAAAGTTAGGAAGCTTATAGGATTGTCACAATCGACATACATAGACAAGATGTTAGAAAGGTACAGTTTTACCAACTGCAAGGCAGCAAATGTACCTTTCTGATACTACATATATCTTTCGAAGAAAATGGCACCTCAAATTGAGGAAGAGAGAGTTAGGATGTACTAGACCTGACATTAGTTTCGGCATCAGTGTGACCAGCCGATATCAATCTGATCCAGGTAATGATCATTTGACAGCCATGAAACATATCCTAAAATATCTTAAAGGCACCAAGGATAAGTTTCTGATATATGGAGAAGATGAGCTACAAGTTAAGGGTTATACAAACTCCGACTTCCAGGGAGATCCAGATGATAGAAAATATACATCATGATATATATTTACCCTTAACGGTGATGCGATTAGTTGGCGTTGTTCAAAGCAAGG
Source organism: Zanthoxylum bungeanum (assembly GCA_019454045.1). NCBI lineage: Eukaryota > Viridiplantae > Streptophyta > Magnoliopsida > Sapindales > Rutaceae > Zanthoxylum > Zanthoxylum bungeanum. The sequence goes on from SKCR01008486.1 coordinate 24,262, forward strand.
CTCAACAGCTGATTCCACCACCGAGGCGTAATTTATAGCGGCTTCAGAAGCTGCTAAAGAAGCTATTTGGATTAGAAATTTTATCACAGATCTTGGCGTTGTGCCTAGTATTACGGATTCAATCCCATCGTACTATGATAATAACGGAGCCATCACGCAGGCTAAGAAGCTGAGGGCGCATTCCAAGTCTAAACACGTGGAAAGGAAATACCATGTAATTAGAGAGATAATTGAACGAAGACATAATGGTCTTGAAGGTTCAAGAGCCAGTGGAATAAATGAGACATCCGCGATGGAAGATTTTCGACCTCCGGTACTTCGCGGATCCTGGCACAGACGTTCCTTTACCGGGCATCCACAAAAAATAAAAAGTGAAAACAGGACAAGGTTAGTACAGTGGAGGTGACTTAGCACATACTTCATGCAGACTCGAAAGGATAACAACTTGGGTGCCCAAAGTTGGCGTCCTGACTAGTGCCTCCCAAAACAATAATTCTGAACCTTACATTTCAGTGACAAGAAACCCACTTGTAGGAACAAAACCCTTCGAAGGCCACAAAGAAGACCCACAAAGAACTTGCCCTTGAGAACCCTTAAGATGATTCCTTACAGTGTTTTGCTAGCAATGGAGACGCCACTAAGTTTGCCAAACTTAGATAAGTCGATTTTAACTTGAAAAGGGGAATCCTTCCCTTACAAGAATTTGGCCCTAGCCAAAAAGCATAAAGCTGTAATATATTCTCTCAAATTCGTTGATTGTTTTTAAAATGAAAAAGAAAGAAAGCTTAAATAGTGTTACAAAGAGAAACCCTAAAGGCATAAAGACAACAATGCCCCTAAATGCTAAATTAGAAAAATACCAAAGTCTTCAAGTCTTCAAAGGCCTGTGAAGCTTCATTAAAAACTGATTTGGGCCAAGTGAAGTGGCTTTGGGCCCTCTCTATTGAAGCCCACATGCGACTCTATTTGTTTTTTGCAATCGGCCATAAAACTTGAACTAATCTCGCCACTACTTCTCTGAGTCTTTTGGTCCTCTGCCTCGTAATTGGCCCTTCTGGTACTTGTAATGGGTCTTTTGCTTTGTTGTCGGCCTGGATCATGTCATCCCCTCCCTCTTGAAAAGGATTCAACCTCGAATCTGTACCTACATCAAAAGGAGTTAAGTCGGAAACATTAAATGTAGCAGGACACATTATACTTACCTTGTAAATCCAGCTTGTATGCATTATTATTAATCTGTTCCAAGACTTGAAATGGACCATCCCCTCTCAGTTGTAGCTTAGATTTACGTTGTTCAGGAAATCTCTCCTTGCGCATGTGTACCCAAACCCAATCTCCAGGCTGAAATACCACACGTTTTCTTCTCTTATAGCATGAGAAGCATATTGCTCATTATTTCGTTGTATTTGCTCTCTTGCTTTCTCATGTATATGCTTCACCAAATCGGCTTTCCTTTTTCCATCTAGTCCCACATGCTTATCAACAAGCAAAGGTAACAAATCTAATGGAGTTAGTGGCTGAAAACCATAAACAATTTCAAATGGTGAGTAAGATGCAGAGGAATGTACGATTATATGCAAATTCAACAAAAGGCAAACAATCCTCCCAGGTTTTTAAGTTCTTATTGATAATAGTACGCAATAAATGAGTCAACCGGTCTGGCCATCAGTTTGGGGGTGGCAAGTAGTAGAATACAAAAGTTTAGTTCCCAACTTACCCCATAAAACTTTCCAAAAGTGACTAAGGAATTTGACATCATGATCTGAAACTATACTCCGTGGAATCCCATGGAGTCGTACTACTTCTCTAAATAACAAGTCAGCGATGTTAGTGGCATCATCAGTTTTATGACATGCTATAAAGTGTGCCATCTTACTGATCCTATCAACCACTACAAAGATGGAATCTCTACCCTTCTTAGTCCTAGGTAATCCCAAGATAAAGTCCATTGGCTCACTAGGCATAGGCAATGGTGTATATAACCCATGAGGCATAACCTTAGATTTAGCCGGTTTACAAGTTAAGTATTTATCACACAAACGCTCAATATCTCTCCGTATTTTAGGCCAATAAAAATGTTCACTCAATACCCCTAAGGTTTTGGCAATGCCAAAGTGCCCCATTAAACCTCCCCCATGTGCTTCCCTTACTAACAACTCACGCATACTACAAACAGGAATGCATAATCTATTCTCCCTAAACAGAAACCCATCATGTTGGTAGAATTTACTAAAAGCAGACTTTTCACATGCAGCATAGATAATACTAAAGTCAATATCACTAGCATAAAGTTCTTTAATAAATTCAAACCCAAGCAGTCTTGCACTCAATGAAGTAAGTAAAGCATACATTCACGATAGTGCATCGGCGATAATGTTTTCCTTACCTTGTTTGTAGCGGATTACATATGAAAATGTCTCAACAAACTCTAACCATTTTGCGTGTCGTTTGTTCAGCTTACCTTGGCCCTTCAGATGCTTCAATGATTCATGATCTATGTGGATCACAAACTCTCGAGGCCACAAATAATGCTGCCAAGTCTCAAGGGCTCTTACTAGTGCATACAACTCCTTGTCATATGTGGGGTATCTCAAAACTGCTCCATTAAGCTTCTCACTAAAGTAGGCAATTGGTTGCTTTTCTTGCATAAGAACCGCTCCAATGCCTATCCCGGATGCGTCACACTCAATCTCAAATGTCTTCTCAAAGTTGGGTAACGCCAACACTGGTGTATTGCACAACTTCATTTTAAGATCTTGGAATGCAAGCTCCTGCTCTTCTTCCCATTTGAAGCCAACAGTTTTCTACACTACTTCAGTCAGTGGTGCTGCAATACTACTGAAGTCTTTAACAAATCTACGGTAGAAGCTTGCTAATCCATGGAAGCTTCTGACTTCTGTCACTGTTGTTGGTGTTGGCCATTCCTGAATTGCCTTCACCTTTTTCCAAATCTATCGCGATGCCATCTGCACTCACAACAAATCCAAGGAAAACAATTCTATCCATACAAAAAGTGCACTTATAAAAGTTAGCATACAGTTTTTCCTGCCTTAACACATCAAGAACATGCTTCAAATGCATAACATGCTCATCTACTGTTTTACTGTAAACTAAGATGTCATCAAAATAAACCACAACAAACTTACCTAAAAATGCACGCATAACATGATTCATCAATCTCATAAATGTGCTAGGTGCGTTTGAAAGACCAAATGGCATAACTAACCATTCATACAAGCCATACTTGGTCTTAAATGTAGTTTTCCACTCATCTCCCTCTCTCATGCGAATTTGATGGTATCCACTCTTTAAGTCAATCTTACTAAAAATTTTGGAACCATGCAATTCATCTAACATGTCATCTAGTCTAGAAATGGGGTGACGATACTTTACCGTAATATTATTGATAGCTCGAAAATCAACGCACATACGCCACGTCCCATCTTTCTTAGGAACTAGAAGCACAGACACTGCACAAAGACTCATGTTTTCCCTTACATACCCCTTGTCCATCAATTCTCGTACTTTCCTTTGTAGCTCCTTTGTCTCCTCGGATTGCTCCTATAAGCCGGTCTGTTAGGAGTGACTGCTTTAGGTATGAAGTCTATCTGGTGCTCAATACCTCTAATGGGTGGAAGACCACTAGGTATGTCCTCTGTCAGTACGTCACTGTAATCCTGCAAAAGAGATGAAATAGACACATGAAGCAAAGGGTCAGTGTTAGTAAAATAAATATGAGGCTCCTTATAAACTAACAATAGCATGAGCTTCCTAGCCTTGAACGCTTTCCTCGCTTCACCCTCACCAAGGTAGAAACTCTTTTTAACTCTCCCTTTTGTTTCCCCCTCACGTTCACGCACACTCCCATTGGGAACTCCCACGGCCTTGGCCATATTTTTCTCACCAAATACATCACTCTCACTAGTCTCACCCAAGGTGGTGTTTCCCTTCGCTATCTCTTTGTCACGCTCTCAAGTTGCAACTTAACTTGATCTTCATGGACTTGTGCAGGTGTAAATGGGTATAATGTAATGGGTTTTCCCTTATACTGAAAATAATACTTGTTCTTGAACCCATCATGAATAACCTTCTTATCAAACTGCCACGGTCTGCCCAAAAGAATATGTCCTGCATGCATCAGTATCAACATCACATAGGACATCATCTGTGTATGGACCAATGGTAAAGCTCAACAATACCTGCTTTGTCACACTTATTTCACCACAATCATTTAACCACTGCTACATGTAAGGCTTTGGGTGTCTCAAGCAACTCAACCTCAATCGCTCAATCAAAGCTGTACTAGCAACATTAGTACAATTGCCCCATCTATGATCATACTACACCTCTTTCCATTCACACGGCACCTAGTATGGAATATGTTCTCCCTCTATTGTACACGCTCATCCTCTACAACATGTGCACTCAAAGCATGCTTGACAACTAAGGATAAGTTATTCAGCGGGTATGCAGCTCCCTCATGGTCATTAGCATCCTCCAACTCTGGCATCTCCTCCTCAACCTCACTATCGATAGAGTACACCTCTCCACTCTTTTTATCAATCACTAAGGTACGTCTATTGGGACATTGTGAAGCATAGTGCCCTATGCCCAAACATTTGAAACACTTTACATCCTTAGTTCTAGTAGCTGCACCCTCAGGTTTTGGTCTAGTTTTGCTCGGTTCTGCAGCTTCTTTACCCTTGGCACTAGGTTCGGCCCTAGGCTTATTAAAACCTCCACTGAACTCGCCTCTAGGTTTGTCAAAGCCTCCATCTTTTTTCTCATTCGGAACCCATTTTCCCTTCCATGCAGAAGTAGCTTGATTACCAAATCTGAATGTTGACATTTTCTTGAGTTGCTTTTCTACCTTGATAGCCATGTGAAGCATATCCTCCAAATCAACATAGTGATGCAACTCCACCATGTTTGTAATCTCTCTATTCAGGCCCCCTAGAAACCGTGCCATAGTAGCTTCTGCATCCTCAACTACATTTGCCCTGATCATGGCAACTTCCATCTTAGTGTAATAGTCCTCAACACTCTTGGTCCCCTAATACAGATGTTGTAGTTTCTGATACAATTCCCTATAGTAATGGCTGGGTATAAATCTCTTTCTCATGAGACCTCTAAGTTCTGCCCATGTCTGAACCGGTCTCTCGTAATTTCTCCTCCGAGTAGAGACAAGCTAATCCCACCAAATCATAGCATAATCGGTAAACTCAATTGCTGCCAGATTGATCTTCTTCTCATCTGAGTAATGATGACAGTTGAAAATCAATTCTATTTTCTTTTCCCATTCTAAATAAGCTTCAGGATCATTCTTATCGTGGAATGTTGGTATCTTGATCTTGATGCTACCTAGATCACCTTCTACATCTCCTCGTCTACCATATGAGGTGGCACATTATGAGGTGGTGGTACATTCTGAGGTGGTGGTATATGCTGGGGTGGTGGTGCTCTGGGACCGCTACCAGTTTGAATACTCTCTACACTATTGGACAATCTCTCTAAAGCAGTATTCATGTTCTCCATCATATCTGTAAATTTCCTATCCAAAGCCTCAAGCTTTTCATCAGTGGTTAGACCTGTCATCTCAACACCAAACAAACAGATTAGAAATAACAAGAAAGTAAAGCAAATATGTAAGTCCTCACAATCTCACGTGTTTACACTCGAATGATATCACTCCACTCGTGTTTGCACTCTATTGGCTTTCACCCAATACTGTGCTCACAATCGCTGCCTTTTACCACTCTTGAGTTCTTCCTCAATTCAAATGTGAATCACATTCAATACAAGAATACAAAACCAAGTGTAGTCTTCAAGCTAGCATGAAACACAACGGACCTAATAATATATATATAGGGCAGGCAGAAAAACAAATGCGAACATGAATATCAATGACGAAGACTCAATCAATAATACTTAAGCTAGAGTAATTAGAATACGGTCGTATGCAATTTTGGGAGAAAATTTGGCACCTCTATAGAAATTTTGATGGAATACCCTCCACGGGCACCTAAATGATAATATGGAACAAACTAAATTCAACAAAAATATTTCACTTTTTTACTCTTTTTTATTAATCACGTCAGATGCTGATACTATGGTTCTGATTTCAGAGGCTGATTTTCAGGGTCTGATTTCAGAGGCTACTGGTCAGGTCTGATTTCAGAGTCTGATCAAGGTCTGAATTCAGAGGCGAAGTTTCAGGATCTGATTTCAGAGTCTGAGTTTCAGGGTCGGAATTCAGAGTCTGATTTCAGAGGTTAAGTTTCAGGGTCTGAATCTGATGGTTTATTTTTTTATTTTTTTTATTTTTTTTACACTTCACTAGGGTTTTAGAAACAAATCAGTCTGATTTCAGAGTCTGATTACAAGGTCTGATTTTAGAGGCTTATTTCAGGGTCTGATTTCAGAGTCTGACTTCACTAGGGTTTTAGAAACAAATCACACAGCCGCTAAAGAACATTCTTATTTCTTCAACATATGCTAAAGAACAGAATGTATATGACGAACTATTGAAGAACACAACAAAAAACCCAGAACTGGAAAATGATAAAAGATGAACTGATATACAGAACACAACAAAACCAGATCCAGAAATAAACAAAACGAAAATAGAAACAAGATCCAACAAGAACTGAAACGAAAATAACAAAGAACGAAAATAAAAACAGAATCAAACAAAAAGTAAAGATAGGAAAATCAGACCTTGGAACCCTGAGCTCTAGATACCAAATGACAAGAAACCCACTTGGATTCGAAAGCCAAGCAAACCCCAAGCAACGGACAGAACCCCAAGAACCGCGAATTTGATTTTGTAGGAACAAAACCCTTCCAAGGCCACAAAGAAGACCCACAAAGAACTTGCCCTTGAGAACCTTTAAGATGATTCCTTGTAGTGTTTTTCTAGCAATGGAGACGCCACTAAGTTTGCCAAACTTAGATAAGTCGATTTTAACTTGAAAAGGGAATCCCTCCCTTACAAGAATTTGGCCATAGCCAAAAAGCATAAAGTTGTAATATATTCTCTCAAATTCGTTGATTGTTTTTAAAATGAAGAAAGAAAGCTTAAATAGTGTTACAAAGAGAAACCTTAAAGGCATAAAGGCAACAATGCCCCTAAAGGCTAAATTACAAAAATACCAAAGTCTTCAAGTCTTCAAAGGCCTGTGAAGCTTCATTCAAAACTGATTTGGGCCAAGTGAAGTGGCTTTGGGCCCTCTTTATTGAAGCCCACATGCGTCTCTAATTGTTTGTTGCAATCGGCCATAAAACTCTGAACTAATCCTGCCACTGCTTCTCTGAGTCTTTTGGTCATCTGCCTTGTAATTGGCCATTCTGGTACTTGTAATGGATCTTTTGCTTTGTTATCGGCTTGGATCATGTCATTCAGTATCCCAGCTAACCGGGCTACGGATCGGTGAGCGGCCAATGCCATGAACCAGGGTCCATGCTAGGCGGGTATGGAGTCTGTAAACATTATGGGGGAAGAAACCTCCCCATGCTATGCTTTTCTTGATCCGAGGCGGTTAGGCAGACTATCCACGAGGAATAAACCTCGCCGTGTTCGCCATCCATTAAGGTTACAAAAGTCACGGAGGCACTAGGGCCTTCCCCACGCTATGCACCTGGTGGTTCTCAATGGGACTCACCAGCCAACTCGCAGGGGCAGAAACCTACATAGGTCCGGTTTACCCGAGGTCACAAAGGTCATGGAGGCCATTCGGCCGTCCCCATGCCGTGTGCCTGGTGGTTCTCAACGGGACTCACCAGCCAACTCGCAGGGGCAGAAACCTCCATGGGTCCGGTTTACCCGAGGTATTCCTAAAAAATACTAGTCATTGGGTAATAACGCTCCGGCCTCGGGGATTTGATAATGACACTGGGATTGGTGTGCCATGAGGGGTTCGCATTTTTCCCACACGCACTTCATCCCTTGATGCGTTCTGGATCCTCAAAAGTGAAAGTACCTGGGTCGGCACACTTCCACCCGGGGGTTTGATAATGACACCTGAGATTGGCGTGCCACGGGTTTGGTGTCCTTCCCAGATACTGAACACCCCTTGATTCGTCTTCACTACGAGAAAATCTCTAGAATATCGAATACGGCTTTCCCATTCAATTAACAAACACGTAAAGTGGACAAGTTTTTTAATTTAAAAGAGAAAGTCTTATTCATATTCATGGGATCTACCGCCCTTCTTACAACTCTTTACAGGTTCTTTTAAGAGAGGCTTTACAATAAGTTTGTGGCAGTTCTTATGTGGTCGTCCAATTGTATTCTTCCGATCTGAACTTGATTATGAAATTCTCGATCAACTTAACAGGGTCCCTCTGTGCCGAACGTTCTGAAAGCATCTCTGTGCAAAGTATGTCTCTATCGGAAACTTGCACTCCGATTTCCAAGAGGTCCACCGTCAGCTTCTTTTCCCTTCATATCTCCAGAGTGGTCACCTCATAGTATGCAGGTGGCACTCATTAAAACTGATCGTGTGCCCCCGGTATATCAGTTCACCTGCCGTTCCATGAAGGCTATCTTGGCTGTTTAACCGAAGATCCGACAGGTCGAACAACTACCACAATTTCTTTATGACGAGCTTATTCACTTGCAAGGGGTGGCTTGCAGATTCTGCCAACTCCAAGCATTACATTTCATTCTACAGCTCAGTCCTAATTGGTGACTTTTGGTAACCTTTTTTACATTTCATTCTATAGCTCAAGGTGGTGAGCTACTGGAAGTCATCTCAGCATTTCGAGGCTTTTTGAGCCGGGTGTCGTCCAGTTGCTCCAAAATATAGGCATCTGGTCTAACTATCTCTGCCGCTTCATACAGCCCTTCCGACTTGGCACCTAGTGAACCTTCTTCAGGCTTTCGGGTATTAAACGTAACTCTCCTCCGGCTTGGACCATCCTCCAATCTTTCACCGGTCATATTTTCTAACTTTTCCAGTTTCTCCATCATGGCCTTTATGAAGGTTTGGTTTGTCTCCCTTTCCTTCCTTATGTTTTCTTCCATTCTCTTCATCCACTCGGTTGTTGAACCCTCCGACGATCTGTGGTTCCCGTCTCCTGCCATTGTCTTACTACGTCAAATGCTTTTCGCTCTCTCCCCACAGACGATGCCAACTATTGATGGGTGATTTTCGTTCCAGAGGCAGATTTGGAATACCGCTCCTATAATAATCCTCCTCCAACCATGAGTGTTTGGTTTTTTACAGGGGGCCAAAAGTAAATTTAGCAGAAAATAAGAACAAACACATAATCAACAAAGGATTTACGTGGTTCGGTGGAATGGATCCAACCTACGCCACAAGAACAAAGTAGAATATTTGTTTTATAACTGAATCGAGCTTATCAAGGGTGGTCGTGTCGTACCGAACTATTTGCTTAGTGTTTTCTTACAAGTAGTGCTTGAGTGAAGTTTTGCTAACCCTTATAAATATGTTTACCCTCCCTTTATATACTAAGAAAAAGTAACACTGTTCCCATATCTTTATGACGTCAGCCACATAGATTTCCTATCGTTTAATGGGCTCTCTGTTGGATAATATGACCCATAGCGTCACTATTTGTACAGATCACGGTGTTGCTGTACAAATTAACTATGTGACAAGGAAATTGCACTCTCATCATTTGTGATTAGATCACCATAGATGTATAAATGAAGAGAGGTCCATATGATTAGTTCCTGGATTGAGATGATATGAGACAGTATCAATCCCCGAAGGATTAATCATTAAATATCCCTAGCCGAAGTATTATCGAGACTGGACATCGATAATGCGGAATAGGCTAGTATTGCACTTGTGCGCGTTGTGAGGGCACAACGGCATAGTTCTCATATATATAAGTATTGGATACTTATGCAAGTGCAATAGGAGGTCGTGTTTCACCGATGGTACGGGAAACAGCTTCGCTCTGGATAGACCCCTCGGAATCCCATTGGTATTATGACTATGTGTCTATGGGAGGCCGAATCGAGGTAGGTGTGTATAGTCTTAACCTGAGACTTGCATCGCTAATACTTGCGATAATCGGTAAACTCTGGTCTTGGTGGTACAGGGCTTTAACCGGTTCTGGGTACACCGCTTCTGGGTTTATCAGGGAGTCGTAGTGTATTGGGTGTGATGTCGAGACGGAAGTGTCACTTCAGTCATATTGGAGTAGATGTCACGCAGGATATGGTACTAGTGCTCTTGAGTGTTGCGCAACCAATCGGGATATTGTGACCAGGTCATGTATATCCGATTATAGAGACTATGTTACCAGACATCCGACATGTGTTTCGGACGGGGCAGACACTTATCCAGCCCCAGCCCTAGCACGTGATTATCCGATACTGGGCTGATATACACAATACTACGGTATACTACGCTTGATACAGATCTATATATTCCTGTAAGAATATTTCTGGAGAATTGGGTAGGCATGGCGTTTTGCTAGAGGCTAACCTTGTCTTGTAAATCGGTATAAACGTAGTACGAGGTACTTACGTGTTCGGATAGTCCGACGATCGTATTTACTGCCAACATATCCGGAGATCTCATGGGTCGCTTCCTAAAGATTCACCGATGACGTATTACTCGCACTTTGATTAATCTGGGATTAATTAGAAGAGAGAGATAGAATTAATCTGGGATTAATTCGATGAGAGAGAAAATTAATCTGGGATTAATTGCGGAGATATTTTATCTGGGATAAAATATTAATTAAAGAGAGAGAACGATTAATTTGGAATTAATCGATAAAATTAATATATTCGATATTAATCGAAATTGGATTTCGACGCGGAATTAAAATTAGATTTTAATTCGGGCGAACGAATTAATTTAGAATTAATTCGTTAGCGACGTGAATAGTGAATTCGCTAGGCGTAATCATTTAATTACGACGCGACGGAAAATTCATTAATTTGGAATTAGCGAACCCGAGCCCGAGAGTGATTGCGAGCGCATTCGCATTTCGAATTCGAGGCGGCACGCAAGTCACATCAAGCGTCAAATCACTAGTCGCGTCAATCGTCAAATCAATTGTCACTTTGAGTGATGTGACTTGACAACTTGTCACTTTGATAAAGTGAAGAGATGATGTGAATAGTGATGTGAATGAAATTATTGAAAGCTTTTAAAAGGCTTGAGATGGAATATAACATATTTTATTCCTTGCCTTTTTGCTTTGAATTAAAGTTGAGTATATATCTTATTTTATTTACTTGGTAAAATATTAATAAGGATTATAACAAAAGCTTTTTATTCTCTCTCCACCCAAGGCAATTCACGTTTTGGTAACAAAAGGAGCCAAAACGTTTTCTCTCATCTCTCTCCTTCTCTTCTCTTCTTCTTCACGGTCTCAAGACCGATTCTTCATCAAATTTTTCTGGTTAGACCGATTTTGAGAAGCAAATGAAGAAGGATGGTGCTAGCACACAAACATGGGTTATACTTAGGTGATAGGGAAACGAATTTGTGAGCATGGAATCTCAAAGCTTGGAGCTTTAATGGAGTTCATGCATGGCCGATTCTTGGAGGTTCAAGGAGGAGCAAAATCGCACAGCCCACTGCAAGATGAAGCTACTGCCGTGACTTGGAGGGAGCCAAAAACGCACCTTGTTCTTCAAACATCAAAACCGAATTCAATGTGTGAGTTGATTCCGCCACCTCCTTTGATGTGTTCATATGTCGTTTTTATGCATGTTTGTGATCTTGTGGACTTGATTTAAACTCAACATTGGTATCAGAGCCATTGATGCATGAAAACCGAATTAGGGTTCTTGAGTAATTTGGGGCTTTTTGATTTTGGCTTGATTATGACAAATTGATTGTTCAATAATGCTTATATATGATCTAATTTGAGATATATGTAATCAATTTGACAAAAAATTGATTGGATTGATTTTCCCCAATTTGCAAATTTTGGTCAAAACTTTAATTTGGGTAAACTCGATTTAGGCATGATTTGGTTGAATTGTTTGATGCATTATGCTTGAATGAGGTTGAATTGAAGTTGTGCATGATCAATTTCAAGAAAATTGGATTAGATCAATTTTCCCCAATTCTTAGGTTGAATTTGAAACTTGAAATTGGGCAAAATGTGTTTAAGCATGTTTTAATTGAATTGGATGTTTAAGTATGCTTAGAACATGTTTAATTGAGATTGTGTGTGATCAATTTCATGAAATTGGATTGGATTCAATTTTCCCCAAATTGGAGGCTTGGCCGAAAATTGGAATAACCCTAATGTCTTGGTAATTTTGTTTTGTTTGATCATTGGATGACTTAAAACAATTGGTTAATGTTGTTTTGAAGTTCAATTGGATTGAATTTTGATTTGGAACATTTTTCCCTTTTAAAGTGGCTTGGCCGATTTTAAAGAACATGAAATTCTTTGTGATTTTGTTGTTTTAATTCATTGGATGAATTATATTGATTTGGGAAATTATGATTGTGGACTCAATTGGATTGAAACCGAATCGAATTGAAAAACCCCTAATTGCCGAGACTTGAAAGCATGTTAATTGGGTTTGATTTTAATTGAATTGTGTTGGACACTATTTGGTTGTTAAAGTGCATGATTAATTAGGCTAATTGATATTTTAGAAATGTTAATTGGGTAATTGATTGTGTATTACACTTAGGTTAATTAATTGTGAAATTTGGAATTTTATAAGTTAATTAATTTGGGCTTGATTTTGGAAATTGGGCTTGTTGGGTTGTAATTGGGCTTTTGGGCTTTGTTGTAACAAAGTTGGGTTTAGGCAAAATTGGTTGGATCCAATTAGGCCCAAAACCGAATCCAAAAGGTCCAATTATGACTTAATGAACCTTAATTATTTAATTGGGCCTAATGGGCCAAAATTAATTTAAAGGCTTATGGGGTAACTCCCGGATTGGATTTTGGTTGTTCGGTTTGACCCGAGTTGACCAAAAGTCCACGCCTATAGAAATTAATTAAAAGCCCATTGGACTTTAATTAAATAAAACATTAGATGTTAATCGGGCTTTGAGACCCGTTGCGATTAAATTTGGAATTTAAGTCGTAAAGGTTCGTTAATAAAAGTGTAATATTTAATTTAGAATTAAATAATGAATTAGAATTAAATACGTATTAAATTGGATTTAATTATGTTATTTAATTTAATTCGTAGAAATTGTACTTTGAGTACGTGTTGCAAAACGAGTTTGACTCGAACAAAAATCAAATCTTTGTTTGAACATTGGATGATCACTAATATTCAAGATTAATTAATTTGATTGATTGATTGATAACATGCTTGTATGAACACATGGTTGTGATGTTTGAATAATGTATATCGGATGGATATTAGTCGGGTTGGGCGATTTTGGAAATTGTAATAAATTTGATTTATTAAATTGGACCTGCGTGTCCAGCCAGCCTTATCTCCTATTTCTTTGTATTCTCTTCTCACCTATTCCCCTCCATGTAAAAGAGGTTTCTTTAGAAGTGTAGTGTAACGGGTAGAAGTAATACAAGTGCTAGCGGGAGAGAGAAAGAGAGAGAAGTGAGAGATTTGATCTAGGATCAATGTAAAATATCCATCCGCATATCATTATTATTTTATTTCATACTCGCTTTATTATGTGTTTAGAATGCATGCTTAGGGGTGTATGATGATGAGACCTTAACAAAGATAATTAAATTGGTAGCCAATTTGCACGCGAAAAACCCTCGTTAAATATCATGCGTTTTTCCTTCCATTGAGTGATTCTTACTCAAGATCCGAGATTGGCAGGGGTTGTTGGCCAAAGTCAAGCCCTTGTCCATCAAAGATGTGTTTTAATCACGAGGCTTTGTTCCATATCGGTGTCGTGTCCAAGTTGTGGTTTGTTGGCCAAAGTCAAGACCACTTCTTGTCCATTGACATTGATTACGAAGCTTCCATGTCAATGGGTCCGCGCTTGACTGGAATCATTAGGTTTGTTGTGCCAAAGCCAAGGCCTAGTTGATTCAGAGGAAAAAGGTTAGGGTATACATTCGATGTATAGGCATATATAAGATATATGTTTGGGACTTGGATGTCCACCTACTGGATCTAGGAGTTGGATGAGATCCAATTGATCTTCGAGATCTACCTAGTTAATTATCATACAATTTGTTGGCCAAAGTCAAGATTGTGTGATATTTAACGGGATCCTAGCCCACTAGGAAACACGGTTTCCCGAGTACTACGACAGAGGGTTAGAGGCTCGACGAAAAATAGTGGGAGGCAAGTATTGAATTTGCACATTCGTTCAATACTCGCCTAATGCGCTCATTTATTTTATTTCGTCATTAGATTAAATGTTAGTTAGACTAATATTTAAATTGTTGTTTTAATAAACAGTTGGACTGTATTATACTTGATTATATATAATTGGATTATATTAATCAATATATTTGAATTAATTAATTTCAGTTTACAGTTGATTTTATAATTGGATTATAGTAATCAATGTAATTGAGGTTAATTAATTTGGATTATATTTGATTATATAGTTGGACTATTATAATCATTATAATATATAAAGTACCACTAATCGTTGATTAAATAGTTGGACTATTGTAATCAAGATAAAATTGAAAAGTTGGATATTTAAAATATAATCTAGGATTAAAATATTTTAAATGATTTAATTTTCAAATTGGGAATAAATAATAAGTTACTTTATTTGATAAAATAACTCATTATACCTTAAGCCCAAAATTAAGCAAGATAAGTAGAGAATAAAATCTTTGGAAGATTTTTGTGATGATGACTTTAATGCTTAATTTAATATACTTGTCATAAATCTAATTTTTGGATTTAAGAAGTATTAAAATTGCAATTTATAATTCTTGGAGAATTAATTGACTATTCATGTAAAGTCAAAGTTTGCAATTGGGCATGTAGCACGAGGTGCACATTCCTTTCAATATTCTAAAAACCAAGGCTTGGCCTAAGGTTCCTAAAATATTGAAAAGGATAATTGACATATCCCAAAGTGACTACCATTTGGATATGGAAGACACGAAGGAATTAAAGAAAGGGCGAGGCTCTAACTTTAAAAATGTTTGTCTTAGTTATGTTCACAGCTAGTATTGAAATTAGATTTTAAATACTTAGTGTGGTACATAAAATATATGTATTCAGAATCTGCTTTGAGCAGGATACTGACTTCAAGCTGAGATTGCTCTGCGAATCGGAAACGGGACGAAAGTCGCTGTTTCGACCGTAGATACCTAAGTTTAGGAACTACCCTTCGGGTATGTACTTGAATTAGGAACTGTTATAATGTAACTAGTTTGACTAGAGACATTATCTCTTTATCAGTGTTTAATCCGTTGCGGATAAAACCTTTATATTATAGAACACTGAGTGTTTTATTATATAAAGATGATACTGAGATAAATATATTAGATATAAATAACAGAATTTATATTTTGAATATAAATAAAAATCTCAAACATATAAATTGACAAATAAATAGCTCAAATTGATTTGATCAATAGAGACTTATTTGTGGCATTGTTGTCTAGGACACAATTTAATTAGACTCGTATATCCACACTTTTGAAGAGTGGATACTAGGACTGATTTGACTATTCAAATAAGGTCTGCGAATCTAGTTTATTAGGTAAAATACCTAAAATACTATTTGCTTGGTAATAGTGTTAGTGCCACCGATCTGTTAGCCCTATTCATGGTGAAGTAAGTGGGCCCATATCTAGCTAGGCTAGATGTGAACATGAATATTTCGTGACCTTAACGGATGTGGCATCACGTTATGGTTATGTGTTTCTTTTGAAGAACACAAATCAGAAACTTTAAAGTTTCGACACGAAATACATAAACAGATCGGCTATAGTATTATTCCGCCACGGTAAGACCGTAATGGAAAATACTTAAGCAGTAAGTTCGTACATACATGAAAGAGTACTATTCTTTCATATGAGGACTCCTCCGAGACACGTCAGTTAGACGATGTGTCCGAACAGGATTAACCGAATTTTGTTAGACATAATAAGATTAATCACGAGTCGCTTTGAGCTACCATTTCCTTCCATAAGATATGTACTAACAGTGCAAAACTTATTTAGAATAAGGTTCCATATAAATCTGTTTGACAGATATCGTATAGGATATGAACAGGAAAGAAACGAGGTTTCTCATTCCTGACAATTTGGGTATGCTAGGCATAACGTTTGGATGATACCAAACTAAGGACCCAAATTGGATAAGTGCCAATATAGGTTATCCTATGGGAAACCATAAGTATAGTACTTATACATCTCACTAGAGAACAATTAGATTGTTGCTCTCCATGCGGTTTTCCTAAGAGGAATACCGATATGCAGTGGTAAGTGGGAGGATAGTATAACTCGATGAAAATCGGAGTAATACTATTCTAGGCACTGAATCTTAATGGAACATATATAGTTCATCAAGGATGAAACTATACCATTAATCTTCGAATACACAAGAACAAAGGAAGTGATACGAGGTATCGACTCCCTATTATGACAAAGTGTCATGAGTCCGAAATGGACTCCATGTATATCAATATGTTTGGATTGAAGCAAGCATAAGGTTCTTGGAACTGACGTTTTGACTCAAAACGAAATAATTCTTGTGTATATAAGGAGGTTAGTGGGAGAGGGCACTGACAATGAAATTCCCATAAAACACTCGGTGAAAGCTTGGCTTTCATAAGAAATTCTCCGTAGAATTCTGGGAGTAACAACCTTTATTCAAGGAATAAAGATCTACTGGGCTAGATTTGGAGTTGGTAACACTCTCTGAGAAATTGTACATTTAAAATGTACTTGTATTGGTGTCTCATACGCTTTGAGCATATGGAGTCACAATCGGGTCAATCCAAGTGATAGTCACTGGATTGAAGATTAAGAACATCTGTTAGTATCTGAGAGAACTAAAGATGTTGTCTTAAACTATGGAGATGGAGAACTTGAAGTGACTGGGATCACTGCTGCAAGTTTCCAAACCGGTAAATACTACGGTACTATAAAGTTTGAACACTGGGACAGTGAGCTGGAAATCTTCCGAGCAAGATAACTGTTGCCGAATTAACAACAAATACGGATTATTGCTGCAGCTAGGCAGCAATAGAAGCCATTTGGATCGATAATAAATCTAATTAGATTAGATATAGTTCTGTTAGCAGCTGAGCTAGGCGTCAGCACAGGCTAAAGAATTAAAGGTCTCATCGACGATCCAGATATATACTTCTATATCATCTGATTCGTTCGGATCATACATCGTGGCGATGTGATGATCGTGTAAATCGCGTCAGACGATAATTAAGCAAATCCGCTGACGAAAACCTTTCCTCAGCAATTTGAGCGAATTGTACATAGTTCGAGTGTTAGACACTCGAGTGACTGGCTATGTGCCAAGTGGGAGATTGTTGGATAATATGACCCATAGCGTCACTATTTGTACAGATCACGGTGTTGCTGTACAAATTAACTATGTGACAAGGAAATTGCACTCTCATCATTTGTGATTAGATCACCATAGATGTATAAATGAAGAGAGGTCCATATGATTAGTTCCTGGATTGAGATGATATGAGACAGTATCAATCCCCGAAGGATTAATCATTAAATATCCCTAGCCGAAGTATTATCGAGACTGGACATCGATAATGCGGAATAGGCTAGTATTGCACTTGTGCGCGTTGTGAGGGCACAACGGCATAGTTCTCATATATATAAGTATTGGATACTTATGCAAGTGCAATAGGAGGTCGTGTTTCACCGATGGTACGGGAAACAGCTTCGCTCTGGATAGACCCCTCGGAATCCCATTGGTATTATGACTATGTGTCTATGGGAGGCCGAATCGAGGTAGGTGTGTATAGTCTTAACCTGAGACTTGCATCGCTAATACTTGCGATAATCGGTAAACTCTGGTCTTGGTGGTACAGGGCTTTAACCGGTTCTGGGTACACCGCTTCTGGGTTTATCAGGGAGTCGTAGTGTATTGGGTGTGATGTCGAGACGGAAGTGTCACTTCAGTCATATTGGAGTAGATGTCACGCAGGATATGGTACTAGTGCTCTTGAGTGTTGCGCAACCAATCGGGATATTGTGACCAGGTCATGTATATCCGATTATAGAGACTATGTTACCAGACATCCGACATGTGTTTCGGACGGGGCAGACACTTATCCAGCCCCAGCCCTAGCACGTGATTATCCGATACTGGGCCGATATACACAATACTACGGTATACTACGCTTGATACAGATCTATATATTCCTGTAAGAATATTTCTGGAGAATTGGGTAGGCATGGCGTTTTGCTAGAGGCTAACCTTGTCTTGTAAATCGATATAAACGTAGTACGAGGTACTTACGTGTTCGGATAGTCCGACGATCGTATTTACTGCCAACATATCCGGAGATCTCATGGGTCGCTTCCTAAAGATTCACCGATGACGTATTACTCGCACTTTGATTAATCTGGGATTAATTAGAAGAGAGAGATAGAATTAATCTGGGATTAATTCGATGAGAGAGAAAATTAATCTGGGATTAATTGCGGAGATATTTTATCTGGGATAAAATATTAATTAAAGAGAGAGAACGATTAATTTGGAATTAATCGATAAAATTAATATATTCGATATATTAATCGAAATTGGATTTCGACGCGGAATTAAAATTAGATTTTAATTCGGGCGAACGAATTAATTTAGAATTAATTCGTTAGCGACGTGAATAGTGAATTCGCTAGGCGTAATCATTTAATTACGACGCGACGGAAAATTCGTTAATTTGGAATTAGCGAACCCGAGCCCGAGAGTGATTGCGAGCGCATTCGCATTTCGAATTCGAGCGCGGCACGCAAGTCACATCAAGCGTCAAATCACTAGTCGCGTCAATCGTCAAATCAATTGTCACTTTGAGTGATGTGACTTGACAACTTGTCACTTTGATAAAGTGAAGAGATGTGATGTGAATAGTGATGTGAAATGATTGAAAGCTTTTAAAAGGCTTGAGATGGAATATAACATTATTTTATTCCTTGCCTTTTGGCTTTTGAATTAAAGTTTAGTATATATCTTATTTTATTTACTTGGTAAAATATTAATAAGAGATATATACAAAAGCTTTTTATTCTCTCTCCACCCAAGGAAATTCACGGTTTTGGTACAAAAGGAGCCAAAACGTTTTCTCTCATCTCTCTCCTCTCTTCTCTTCTTCTTCACGGTCTCAAGACCGATTCTTCATCAAATTTTCTGGTTAGACCGATTTTGAGAAGCAAATGAAGAAGGATGGTGCTAGCACACAAACATGGGTTATACTTAGGTGATAGGGAAACGAATTTGTGAGCATGGAATCTCAAAGCTTGGAGCTTTAATGGAGTTCATGCATGGCCGATTCTTGGAGGTTCAAGGAGGAGCAAAATCGCACAGCCCACTGCAAGATGAAGCTACTGCCGTGACTTGGAGGGAGCCAAAAACGCACCTTGTTCTTCAAACATCAAAACCGAATTCAATGTGAGTTGATTCCGCCACCTCCTTTGATGTGTTCATATGTCGTTTTTATGCATGTTTGTGATCTTGTGGACTTGATTTAACTTCAACACTCTCTACCCCAACTGCCCCGCTGAAAGCAAGCATGCCATCTGACTCTTCATTAAATCACTCTATTTTAGGTATTGCCACACTCAGCAATTATGAAGACAACCTGTAAAGATCATTTCACGCGGTGATACATGTAAGGGGGAAATATCCAAACGGTTCTGGTTAGACGTCGGGCTTCATGAGGAAGGTAAAACATTGTGCCAAACTAATCCAACTGCTTCCGACCTGACCCATAATATCTGAGCTTATTCTTCCGATCGAGAAGAAAAGGTAGGACTGACCCGAGCTACTGGGCCATAGTTGCGGGGTCGGCTCTGATGTCTTCGGTCTCTGATATCTGCACCATGTTATGTCCTCAGGTCGGTCAATCCAGGAAACCAGGTCTGCGTATTATGTCTGGTCAAGGAACGGTCGATACCCTCAGAATATTCTTGTAAAGCGGATGCCTCCTCGGTTTCCTTGATTAAGGATTGTCTCAGGCAGTTCAGTGGTTTATCAGGTTTAATCCTGAATCTAGCTAAAAGTCATTTCTTCTCCTCTGGTATCTCTCATACCCTTCAAGATCAGCTGCGTCTTGTTCTGGGCTTCCAAGTAGGGATTCTTCCAGTGCGGTATCTGGGAGTCCCTTTGATTTCTACTAAACTCCGGGCCTCAGATTGTGCTTCTCTTATGGATCGTATTGTTATGCGTGCTAAAAGTTGGAGTATTAAGTTTCTCTCTTATGCGGGGCGGCTTTAGCTCATTAAATCTGTTTTATTCTCCATCCAAGTTTATTGGTCTTCTTTATTTATTCTTCCTATGTCTGTTATTAAGAAGGTGGAGATGATTCTTCGTTCTTTCCTTTGGAAGGGTAGTGAGCTCACCTCTTCTTGGGCGAGAGTGGCTTGGAGTAGAGTTTGTTTACCTTCCAAGGAGGGGGTTGGGGATTAAGAGATTGGAATCTTGTAATAGAGCGGCTATTGTTAAGCACATTTGGTTCCTTTGTTCTGGCCAGGTTTCTTCTTGGTCGAATTGGGTTCAGTCTTATTTGTTGAGGGGGAGAAGTTTTTGGGAGGTTCTTTGCCCTACATATTGCTCTTGGAGTTGGCGTAACATTTTGGAGCTTCGTTCTTGGTCCCGGCGGTGGATGAGAGTTAGGATTGGGAATGGTGAGAAGACTTTATTGTGGTTTGATTTTTGGCATCCTATGGGTCCGATTGTGGATTCGTTGGGTGAGAGAGTGATTTATGACTCTGGCTTGGATATGATGGCTACAGTTGCTTCCATTATTTCTGATT
The DNA here is from genome assembly GCA_019454045.1 of Zanthoxylum bungeanum. NCBI lineage: Eukaryota > Viridiplantae > Streptophyta > Magnoliopsida > Sapindales > Rutaceae > Zanthoxylum > Zanthoxylum bungeanum. The sequence continues at coordinate 45,136 of SKCR01008486.1, forward strand.
CTTCTTGGCGGTGGCCCCCATCTAGGTCTGCCGCCCTTGTTGATCTGGCTCGGGCCCTTCTTTCGAATCCTTCTAGCTTGAGGGAGGATGAGCTGGTTTGGGTGGATGATAGTAGAGGGAGATTTTCTGTGGATAATGCCTGGAATGCTATGCGGTCTAGGGGAACCTTGGTGCATTGGTTTCGAGTTGTTTGGTTCCGGAAGGCCATTCCCCGACATTCCTTTTTGCTTTGGATGTCTATTCAGTGAGACCTTTGTACTCATGATAGTTTGATGAGGTTTGGTATCTCTGCTTGCTCGCAATGTATTCTCTTTGGTTGTTCTAGTGAGGATATTGATCATCTTTTCTTCCAGTACTCCTTCTCTTCTAAGGTCTGGTCGACTGTGCTACCTATGTGTGGGTTAGATTGGAGTTGTCGAGATTGTCTTCAGACTGTTGAGTGGATGTGTCAGTTTTCTAACGCCTCTTTACGCCATTTTCTTGTTCGGCTGTCTTTTGTCGTGTCAGTTTACCATTTATGGAGGGAGAGGAATGCCCGCACTCATGATGAGCCTCTTCGGCCTGTTTCTGTCCTGCTTAGTGATATTGTTTTTGATGTTCGGAATCGTGCTGGCTTTTTACGGAAGGTGAATCCATCTTATGACAATAAATGGCTTCACCTATCTTGGCACTTGCCCGATTATATTTTATGTTGATCTTCTTTTGCTTGTAGCCTTTCGGCTTTTCTTCTAGGAGGGCCTGTCCTCTCTAGTAGTCTGGGGTATGCTCATTCGCTCTTGTATAGTTTTCTTTTGGTTATACACTTACTTCATCCAAAAAAAATCACCATCAACAATTTTAATGACAAATATTGTTGCTTTAATTGTAGGTCATTTTTAACGAGCTTTGTAAAATGTTAGATCCTAGGAAGTCGTGATTCACTCCAAAGAAAGGGAAACCAAGTGTTATTATATTTATCGATCCACTGGGAATAGATTTAGCAAAATAAAATAGTAATTCGAGTTAAAAAATGTTTAATTGTTTGAAGTGATTGAAAAATTTTAAATTAAACCGCGACAATAAATTAAAATAGAGTGACTAGATGATCCATTTTTAATATTTCAAATTTAGAAATCTTACTTTTTATGATATATAAATTGTCATTATTACATAGTTAATTTATTTCATGAATTAATTATGCCAAAACATATAAAACCAGACATAAATGCAGTGATAATATTTGTCTACAACAAGTCCAGTTAGGTATTCAATTATGCCAAATAAATAAAATCCGCCATATAGGCGGTAACAAAGTTGCCAATGATTAATCCAGAGTTAAATTAAATATTAGTCTTTGGATTACAATTCATAAATTATAATATAAGTAAGATTAATCTATATTCTCATATTAAAAGTTTCACCATTTACCCAAATAGGATGAAATTAACTACTAATGATTTGAATAAAAACATGTATAATTTTATTACTAAAATAAAAAGAAATGACAAGAAAGCTTAAAAAAATAAAACACACAAGACAATTTCTCTTAAATTCTAAAAGAGAACTTTGAAAGAAAGCATGAAGAAAAAGAGAGGTGAACACCTCTATTTATAGTAGAAATGCTCATCTCTCAATTATTAATTACAATTTTCCAAATCAAATACAAACAATAAACTTTTACTAATTTTTTTTCCTTTTTTTGATTTTTTATTGATAATTTTGAAAACATTTGTCACAGCTTTTACTTTTTTTTTTTATTTTTTTTTATTTTTTACTTTATACTTTATTTTCTAATAATTAAAATTACATGCGATACACATTGACATCTTCACTAATTTTGACCTTGAAAACCTAATAACTAGAAATTCTTGTAAAGAGAAAAGTTGTAGATATTTGAATCTTCTTTCATCTGGAACTGGAATCGTCTCAATCCGATATCAGAGTAAAACATTATGACCAAATTACGAAGATTGTGCAAAGTTAGAATTTTCGAAATATTACACTATTAGAATGCCCTTTCAAGTTTATGGCCTTCAAAATCCAAATGTCACGTTCATTTTTCTAGTTATACATCCAAAATATTATTTCACCTACATAAGAATAAAAATCACAATAAAAATATATAAATCCTAAATTTAATTATTACTTCACAAATGTGTTAAATAAATGGGTGATCGGTGAAATCACACACGTAACGCAAGCGCACGTATCGCTCAAGTAGTATAAAATGTATCAACCCCATGAGGACTTAATACCTATGCTATTAATTTATTGAAGTTAAATTTCTAAAATTATCTAAAAATTGATTGTTGTTTGTGACAAGAAACCCAATTGGATTCGAAATCCAAGCAAACCCCAAGCAACGGACAGAACCCCAAGAACCGCGAATTTGATTTTGTAGGAACAAAAACCCTTCCAAGGACACAAAGAAGACCCACAAAGAACTTGCCCTTGAGAACCTTTAAGATGAATCCTTGTAGTGTTTTGCTAGCAATGGAGACGCCACTAAGTGTGCCAAACTTAGATAAGTTGATTCAAACTTGAAAAGGGGAATCCCTCCCTTATAATAATTCGGCCATAGCCAAAGCTGCTTTTGAGTTTACAATTTCGTTGATTACCCTCAAAAGAAGAAGAAAGTAAGCTTAAATAGTGTTACAAAAAGAAACCCTAAAGGCATAAAGACAATAATGCCCCTAAAAACGAAATTACACAAATATCAAGTCTTTAAGTCTTCAAATGCCTAGGAAGCTTTATTCTAAACTGATTTGGGCCAAGTGAAATGGTTTTGGGCCCTTTCCATCGAAGCCCACATGCATCTCTATTTGTTTGTTGCAGTCGGCCATAAAACTCTGAACTAATCCCGCCATTGCTTCTCTGAGTCTTTTGGTCCTCTGCCTCGTAATTGGCCCTTCTGGTACTTGTAATGCGTCCTTTGGTTTGTTGTCGGCCTGGATCATGTCATCCCCTCCCTCTTGAAAAGGATTCGACCTCGAATTTGTACCTGCATCAAAAGGAGTTAAGTCAGAACATTAAATGTAGCAGACACATTATACTTACCTTGTAAATCCAGCTTGTATGCATTGTCATTAATCCGTTCCAAAACTTGAAATGGACCATCCCCTCTCGGTTGTAGCTTAGATTTACGTTGTTCAGGAAATCTCTCCTTGCGCATGTGTACCCAAACCCAATCTCCAGGCTGAAATACCACACGATTTCTTCCCTTATTAGCATGAGAAGCATATTGCTCATTCTTTCGTTGTATTTGCTCTCTTGCTTTCTCATGTATGAGCTTCACCAAATCGGCTTTCCGTTTTCCATCTAACCCCGCATGCTCATCAACAGGCAAAGGTAACAATGGTGGGTTGGATTCAGGAGTGTATGACTACTACTAGATTCTCTATCTCTATTAATGATGACCTTATGATTTTCTGTAAAGCTGAAGCGTCTTTGTATCCTTGATCAAGGAATGCCTTGGGCAGTTTAGTGGTTTATCAGGTCTTACCCCGAACCCAGATAAAAGTCAATTCTTCTCTTCTGGAATCTCTCCTACTCTCCTAGGCCACTTGTGTCACATTTTGGGTTTCCAAGTTGGGAATCTTCCAGTGAGGTATCTGGGAGTCCCGTTAATCTCTACTAGATTCAGGGCCTCTGATTGTGCTTCTCTTGTGGATCGTATTATTCTGCGTGCCAAGAGTTGGAGTAGTAAGTTTCTCTCTTATGCAGGTCGACTTCAGCTTATTAAGTCAGTTTTGTTCTCCATTCAAGTTTATTGGTCTTCTTTATTTAATCTCCCTAAGTCTGTTGTTAGGAAGGTGGAGACGATTCTTCGCTCTTCCTTTGGAAGGGTAGTGCGCTCACCTCTTCTAGGGCGAGAGTGGCTTGGAGCAAAGTTTGTTTACCTCTTCAGGAGGGTGGGCTGGGGATAAAGAGTTTGGATTCTTGGAATAGAGCGGCTATGGTTAAACATATTTGGTTTCTTTGTTCTGGCCAGGTTTCCTCATGGTCGAGTTGGGTTCACTCTATTTTGTTGCGGGGGGGTAGAAGTTTTTGGGAGGTCCCTTGTCCTTCTGATTGTTCTTGGAGTTGGCGTAAGATCTTGGAGCTTCGTTCTTGGTCCCGTCGGCGGATGAGAGTTAGGATTGGTAATGGTGAGAAGACGTTACTGTGGTTTGATTTGGCATCCAGTTGGCCCGATTGTGGACACGTTGGGCGAGAGAGTGATTTATGATTCTGGTTTGGATAGAATGGCTACAGTTGCATCCATTATCGCCGATTCTGCTTGGCAATGGCCCCCTTCTAGATCTGCTGCTCTTATTGATTTGGCTCAGTCTCATCTTCCGTCTCCTTCTAGTTTGAGGGAGGATATGCTGGTTTGGGAGGAGGATACAAATGGAAGATTCTCTGTGGATAGTGCCTAGAATGCCATGAGGGCAAGGAAACCCCAGTTGCATTGGTCTCGAGTTGTTTGGTTCCGGAAGGCAATTCCTCGTCATTCCTTTCTTCTTTGGATGTCTATTCAGGGTGGCCTTTGTACTCAGGACAGTCTGATGAGATTTGGCATCTCTGCTTGCTTTCGGTGTATTCTATGCAGTTGTTCGAGTGAGGATATTGGTCATCTTTTCTTCCAGTGCCTCTATTCTTCTAGGGTCTGGTCGTCTGTGCTGGCCATGTGTGGGTTAGATTGGAGTTGCCGAGATTGGTGTCAGACTGTTGGGTGGGTTTGTCAGTTCTCCGGAGCCTCTCTTTATGTCATCTTCTGGTTCGTCTGTCTTTTGCAGCGTCAGTTTACTATATTTGGAGGGAAAGGAATGCTCGCACTCATGATGTGCCTCTTCGGCCTGTTTCTGCTCTTCTTTATGATATTGTTTTTGATGTTAGGAATCGTGTTAGCTCCTTACGTAAGGTAAATCCATCTTATGACAATAAATGGCTTCACCTTTCGTGGCACCTTCCTGTGGACATCTTCTGTTGATTCATTTGTAGCCTTTTGGCTTTGTAGTTTTTTGGTTTTTTCTAGGAGGGCCTGTCCTCTCTAGTGCCTGGGGTATACCCCTTTGCTCTTTGTATAGTTTTCTTTGGTTATAATACTTACCTTATCAAAAAAAAAAAAAAAATAGTTTGGTGCCTAGTTTAACCACACAACACCTTCCAAAAATGGCTAAGGAACTTAACATCTCTATCAGATACAATACTCCTAGGTATACCATGGAGTCGCACTATGTCTCTGAAAAAGAAATCTGCAATGTTTGTAGCATCATCGGTTTTATGACATGCAATGAAATGAGCCATTTTACTAAACCTATCAACTACAACAAAGATTGAATCCCTTCCCCTCTTTGTCCTAGGCAAACCTAACACAAAATCCATCGATATATCAACCAGGGTTCACTAGGTACATGCAAAGGAGTATACAACCATGTGGCATTAATTTAGATTAGCATGCTTACATGTTAGACACTTATCACAAATACGCTCAACATCACGTTTCATTTTAGGCCAATAAAAGTGCTCATGTAAAATAGCTAAAGTCTTAGTAATCCCAAAATGCCCCATCAAACCTCCCCATGCTCTTCCTTCACAAGCAACTCACGCATACTACAAGCGGAGGAACACATAACCTGTTCGCTTTAAATAAGAATCCGTCATGAATGTAAAACTTTCCAAAAGTTGACTTTGCACAAGTAGCAAAAATCTCACCAAAATCAGAATCACACTCATATAATTCCTTAATCAAATCAAATCCCAACATCTGTGCATGCATTGAAGTAAGTAAAACATACCTGCGAGATAATGCATCGGCCACTATGTTTTCTTTACCTTGCTTGTAGCGTATAACATATGGAAATGACTGAACGAATTCCATCCATTTTGCGTGTCGCTTATTCAGCTTACCTTGACCCTTCAAGTGTTTTAATGATTCATGGTCGGTGTGGATCACGAACTCTTTAGGCCACAAGTAGTGCTGCCATGTCTCAAGTGCTGTCACAAGCGCATATAACTCTTTGTAATACGTGGGGGTACCTTAAAGCTGCTCCATTCAGCTTCTCACTAAAATAGGCTATTGGCCGCTTTTCTTACATGAGAACTGCTCCAATACCTAACCCTGATGCGTCGCACTCAATCTCAAATGTCTTCTCGAAGTTGGGTAGTGCTAAAATGGGTGCACTGCATAACTTCGCTTTAAGGTCCTGGAATGCTTGCTCTTGCGCCTCGCCCCATTGAAAACCAACTGTCTTCTTTACTACCTCAGTCAATGGCGCGACAATGCTACTGAAGTCCTTGACAAATCTCCTATAGAAGCTCGCTAACCCATGAAAGCTTCGGACTTCTGTCACTGTAGTTGGTGTAGACCATTCCTAAATTACCTTTACCTTCTCCACATCTACCTCGATGCCATCTGCACTCACAACAAAGCCAAGAAAAACAATTATATCCATGCAAAATGTGCATTTGTCAGAGTTAGCATACAATTGTTCTTTTCGTAAAACATCAAGTACATGCTCCAAATGCATTACATGCTCATCTACTGTTTTACTATAAACTAAGATGTCATCAAAATAAACCACAACAAACTTACCTAAAAATGCATGCATAACATGATTCATCAATCTCATAAATGTGCTAGGTGCGTTTGAGAGACCAAATGGCATAACTAACCATTCATACAAGCCATACTTAGTCTTAAATGCAGTCTTCCACTCATCTCCCTCTCTCATGCGAATTTGATGGTATCCACTCTTTAAGTCAATCTTACTAAAAATTTTGGAACCATGCAATTCATCCAACATGTCATCTAGTCTAGGAATGGTGGTGACGATACTTTACCGTAATATTGTTGATAGCTCGACAATCAACGCACATACGCCACATCCCATCTTTCTTAGGAACTAGAAGTACTGGTACTGCACAAGGGCTCATGCTTTCCCTTACATACCCCTTATCCATCAATTCCCGTACTTGCCTTTGTAGCTCATTTGTCTCCTCGGGATTGCTCCTATAAGCCGGTCTGTTAAGAATGACTGCTCCAGTTATGAAGTCTATCTGGTGCTCAATACCTCTAATGGGTGGAAATCCACTAGGTATGTCCTCTGTGAGTACGTCACTGTAATCCTGCAAAAGAGATGAAATAGACACATGAAGCAAAGGGTCAGTGTTAGTAAAATAAATATGAGGCTCCTTATAGACTAACAATAGCATGATCTTGCTAGCCTTGAACGTTTTCCTCGCTTCACCCTCACCCATGTAGAAACTTTTTTTAACTCTCCCTTTTGTTTCCCCCTCACGTTCACTCACACCCCCCTTGGAAACTCCCACGACCTTGGCCTTATTTTTCTCACCAGATACAACACTCTTACTAGTTTCGCCCAAAGTGGTGTTTCCCTTCGCTCTCTCTTTGTCATGTTCAAGTTGCAACTTAACCTGATCTTCATGGACTTGTGCAGGTGTAAGTGGGTATAATGTAATGGGTTTTCCCTTATGCTGAAAAGAGTACTTTTTCTTGAACCCATCATGAATAACCTTCTTATCAAACTGCCAAGGTCTGCCCAAAAGAATATGTCAGGCATGCATCGGTATCACATCACATAGGACATCATCCGTGTATGGCCCAATGGTAAAGCTCAACAATACCTGCTTTGTCACACTTATCTCCCCACAATCATTTAACCACTGCAACTTGTAAGGCTTCGGGTGTCTCAAGCAGCTCAACCCCAATCGCTCAATCAAAGCTGTGCTAGCAATATTAGTACAACTGCCCCCATCTATGATCATACTACACCCCTTGCCATTCACATGGCACCTAGTATAGAATATATTCTCCCTCTGCTGCACACTCTCATCCCCTACAACATGTGCACTCAAAGCACGATTGACAACTAAGGATAAGTTATCCAGCGGGTATGCAGCTCCCTCATGGTCACTAGCATCATCTCCAACTCTGGCATCTCCTCCTCAACCTCATTATCAGTAGAGTACACCTCTCCACTCTTTTTATCAATCACTAAGGTACGCCTATTGGGACATTGTGAAGCATAGTGTCCCATGCCCAAACATTTGAAACACTTTACATCCTTAGTTCTAGTAGTTGCTCCCTCAGGTTTTGGTCTAGTCTTGATCGATTCTGCAGCCTCTTTACCCTTGGCACTAGGTTCGGACCTAGGCTTATTAAAGCCTCCACTGAATTCGCCCATAGGCTTGTCAAAGCCTCCATCTCGCTTCTCATTTGGAACCCATTTCCCTTTCATGCAGAAGTAGCCTGAGTACCAAATCTGGATGTTGACTTTTTCTTGAGTTGCCTTTCTATCTTGATAGCCATGTGATGCATATCCTCCAAATCAACATAATGATGCAACTCCACCATGTTTGCAATCTCCCTATTCAAGCCCCCTAGAAACGTGCCATAGTAGCTTATGCATCCTCAACTACATTTGCCCTGATCATGGAAACTTCCATCTCTGTGTAATAGTCCTCAACACTTTTGGTCCCGATACAGATGTTGTAGTTTCTGATACAACTCCCTATAGTAATGGCTGGGTATAAATCTCTTTCTCATGAGACCCCTAAGTTCTGCCCATGTCTGAATTGGTCTCTCATAGTTTCTTCTCCGAGTAGAGACAAGCTGATCCCACCAAATCATAGCATAATCGGTAAACTCAATTGCTGCCAGACTGATCTTCTTCTCGTCTGAGTAGTGATGACAGTTGAAAATCAATTCTATTTTCTTTTCCCATTCTAAATAAACTTCAGGATCATTCTTTCCTTGGAATGTTGGTATCTT